>JASAND010011436.1:0-11554 GCA_030248195.1 Trissonchulus latispiculum
GGGCCGCGCAGACGCCTTTATACCCATATTATGTAGGGGCGCTATCGCGCCCCTACATAATTTTTGACCCAAACAAAATCGCCTAAGTCCCCACCCCACCCCACCCACCCACAGCACTCTACAGCCACTTTGGGTATGCAGTTCTATGACAAAAGTTGCTCAGCTCACTTAGGGGTTTCATTTCATAATAAAATGGGATCACTTTTGAAAAATTTTATTTTCGACCACTTGACCCCCCACCCGACCGACCCTTCAAACGGCAAACTGGAACCAGCCCAGCAATATAGGCACGTCGGACGGCAAAACGGATACCGGGAATGAGCTGGGCACACCAGAAAACCCCTATAGACAAAGTTTTGACAGGCCAGGTAGAGCCTACCATGGACCTCCAGGAAGCGGTTTCCGACTTGACCCTTCCGACGGTAAAGTGGAATCAGCCCAGCAAGATGGGTAAGCCTGGTAAACCTGGCTGCTGGAATCCATTCTCCGTGCCAGAAAACCATTGTATGGAAGGTCTGAGCATTTAAAGTTGAATAGATAGCGAGAAATTTCGATTTTTCATTTTTCGAATTTTCGCCATTTTTGACGGGTCACTGTGGTCGCTAGGGAAAGTGATAGAGACACGCAACCTGGACCATTACTTAGTTCGTTATATATGTAATTTCTGAATATAAAAAGAAATCAGCTCCAGCTCGTAACGTTCGACCTGAGCAAAGACCACAAAAATGGTCACTTTTCGCTATGAGCCGACTTTGCGGCGCCACTGCTGAGGGTACTACTAGACCCTATAGCCCTTTAGGTTGGCTCACCGCTGCAGTTCACGTGAAAGCGGCGAACATTATGTACAATACAACCATCAAATAGGAGAAACCGGAAAAAAACATCGCCGCCATAACCGGCCCGGGACGCAACTTTTTAACGGTAAGTGATACGGGGCTAAAACTTCACAGATATACTAAACTCGATGTGCTCTACAATTTGCGCATGAAATCTGCGCAGGATTTGTGCAGGATTTCTCCAGCTTTGTGCAGGATTTTGTGCTGTCTCCAGCCACTTTTCACACATATTATAGGGGTCGCTGCCGCGACCCCTATGATAACATTTGACCCGATTTTTGGCATTTTGGCAACATTTTGACAAATGACTTCAAATTTTAAATCATCAATAATTAATTACAAAATTCAAGGGCTAAATCAAGATTCTAAAGACAACAAATCACAGTACTTATCCAGGCCTTTCTGTATACCAATCAATGCTGGTTAGCAGTCAGTTTTGTAATTTGACACTAGACCAAAAAACTTAAACGCTTCTAGTTTCCTACGTTTATGAGACCTCAAATTTGACGTGACATTACTCGATAACCGTACGACTTACTTCTTAAAGTCCTAAACATACCTAAAGTCGAGAAAATATCCAAAATTTGGATGAACGTATTTGATAACAAACGACAGAAATTGTGCAAATGCAGCGGGATAATAGTCTAAGTTCAGGAATGTTTTGATTGTTTTAATAATTACCCAGCAGCAGAGTAGCCATTTATCTCCGACGGGGATATAGACAGTTACAGACTTGTAACTTGACAGATTTTTAGCGACTCGCAAAAATTGGATTTACCACTGAAAAGACCCAGAAAGACTTGATGTGGGAAATGAGCTCCAATATAAAGTCTGGACAAGGCAACCAAGCCAAGGAATCCCAAATAGCCAGATGAAACAGACAGCTTCCTAAAAAGCAGATTTGAGCAGGCACGCATATAATAGAAGATACTCTGTGCATTTGTGAATCACCTACATATATATATTCGATATATATGTACTGTGCATTACCACAAACCATCAAAACTCCGACTGTAAGCATGTCGTTGGGTTTGCTTTATGATCCCACAATCTGGAGTGTGCCCAACGGCAACGTGACGCTTTGTATTAGAATAGAAGTAGATGGCATCGAGTGGAAGGTCAATAGGACCTCTTCAGCCCCCCTCTCCCAACAATACATAGATATCAAGACAATCTAGTACGGTCCGGTCAGTTATACCAAATGACCGATGAGGTAAAGCAATCATGCTATAAACAAGGTAGAATACACACCTAAGGTTAATTTCACCATTTTCGTCCTTGGATTCTTCCAAAACGTGCATGACAAAGATAAACCAAACAGAAGCTGAACACATAACATGTCCGCTGGGGCTACCTGAAACAAAAAATGTTAGAATGTTAAAGAACGAACGTTAACACAGGGATTTCGCTAAGTCGCCGCTACGATTCGACGCGTTTAGGCCATCGAATAATAATGTACAATCAATGGATTTAGCGTCAAAGAATATGTTAATGCGAAGAATAGAAAATGAGAAATGTTTTGTGTGAAAAGCGCCGTTTTTACGTAAAAATTCAAAAATGCTTGACATTCAATTTTTGAGCCAATTTTATAAGACGTATATAAGACTTCAAACCAGCAACATTTCACAACTTACACGCTGCCAAGTAAGGTTCAACCACGTCATGTCAATATTAGATGACCAAAGTCACAAGATGAGCACCAATGTTATAAGTCAATTTTCGCCAGTTAGATTAGAAACAAAATATTATGTTACGAAATCAATTACTTACCAGGGCCAGTCTCGCAAGTGAGAGGATACTGATCCAGCTCAATGGACACGCCATGTTCAGGAATCCACCAAAATGGACGATCACCCTGTAGTAGCCTAAAACAGGGACGGTAAATTGAAATTGTATTCAATTGTATTCAATTAGCAATGCCTGTCTTATAAAGTATTTGTCGCATCTACAGCACCCGGCATAAATCGTAGCACCGTGCCCGACCCAAAATCTTAGGATTGAGCTAGGAAATTTTTCTTTTCCTGCACAGAGCATAGTCCATCATAGTGTAATTAATTATGTATGAGAATTTGGATCCCGAAGTTTTTTGCACAGGCTGAACATCGAATTTTGGTTCTCGGCCCCTGGGTCCAAAGTGGATACCCACCCAGTACACAGGCCGATATGCTTGACCTTGACTATTGATAACAAGAAGCTAGGAATCCACGTATTTGGTGTATTACCTGTAGTTATTTTTAGTGGGGGGTGGGGGTGGGGCCCCCCACTTTTCGGATCCTCCACTTACACCCCCCTCCCACACACTTTTTTGTGGGGGTCGCCCAAAAGTGTCGAAAAATTAAGTTTTTGAGGACCAATTTTCTCAATTTTTAGCTAATTTATGGACATATATAAGTTCATTTTAAGCTTAAAAACAGCGTTTTTTGGGTTTTACGTTAGATTGCAAATTTTTCGCTAAAAAGTTAGGTATATTTATACCTTGGGCTCGGCCGCTCCCTCCCCCCCACTTTCAAAACCCTAAATAATTCCAGTGGAGTGGCCACGTGACTTGGCCACGTGGTCACAGGGTCACGTGACTGGCCAAAATTTTATTTCAAGGCCCCAGAATTTGTTTATATACGTAGGTCTTTCGGTGCGTAGAATTCAAATTCGGCACTAGTTTTTACGTAGCTTTTAGATGATTCTCATCACCCCTAATGGGCCCGGAGGGCACGAGCCTGGTCCACCGATCGAACCGCCTGCTAGAAGGGCTATGAGATACCTGCTGAGGTTTTGGGAACGCTGAGCTCGAATGTGGCATTCGTTTTGTCCTAGCGATAGCCCCAGAGGCTTTTTATAAAAAGCTGATAGTGAGTTTTTTGAGGTATGTCCACAAAAAATTACGAATATATATATATACCTGCCGGTGGTGTCGTCAGAGATCATGGCAGGGAATACAATTTATCTAGTGATGTGCGCGGAGAAATTTGCCCGCTCCGGAGCTCCGGCCGGAGCAACAGAACTCCGACTGTTAGTGAGGCAAAATTGTAAAAACTTCGATTTAAGCTAAAAACAGATTGTTTATTAAATAAAAGCATGTCTACTGGCTGTATATCTACTTTCATCGCTTAATTGTTTATATTTAGATGCTGATTTCTTTGCTAAATACGAATATACATTTGTTAGCTGTAGTTTTGATCTGAAATAAGTTCAGCTTTTGACACTATTTCACAGAAGTTTTCGTTAATTGATTGTGCCTACTGTTGTGTTTACATAAAAGTCCATGTTAGTTTACACTGCAGTTTACTTTAATGTTCCACTATAGTTTAACAAAATTACACGTTAAAAATAGCAATAAAGAATTAATTTCAGGGTTTTTGCGTCGAAATGTGCGCCTGGACGCAAAGTTTCTTATCCGGACGCAAAGAAATTTTAACGAGACGCAAGCTGGACGCAACATTATTTCGAAAGAAAATTCACTTAAAAATAGCAAACATTTCACTATGATAAACCTTCACAAGCTTAATTTATATTGAAGTAAATTTTTATTTTGTAAATTTGGCGAAATTATGAAATCTTTACACAATTTTTTTTAAATTATTTGCAAGCTAAGAACCCTCACTGCTCGTTATAAAAACAAAAATAAAAGCTAAAGTCTGACCAAAAAATGTAAAAAGCGAAATTTTATATCTCAAAAACGTTTCAAGTTATGTTTTCTGAACCGGACTGATGAGATCTTTCTTTTCGTCAAAAATTTTTTCTGAAATTTCCCGTGCGATTTCAAATTTCAAAGGGCGTATATATATGTCACTGTTTTTTGTGTTTTTTATTGTGTTTTCGCACACTTTTTTAAAAAAACAAACAAAATTTTAAAAAACACACTAAAAAGCACACTCACATTTTCACCTGAAGGAGCGAATTTTTATTAATTTTAAGCCTAATTTTTAAGTTTTTCCAAAAAATTTTGCGCCGTCGGCGCAAATATTCGCTATATATCTATGTTTTTACTTCTGTTTGTTTTCGCCTGGGCATTAGTTTTCGGGTAGCCTTCATTATTCTAAACAACGGTGTCATTAGGAACTGTATAAGCATGAAATTACGTTTCCAAGTTCTGGAAATGACAGGAATAAAATAAACTGTCGAAAAGTAAAAGGTTTGAACGATTTCAGACCAAATTTTTCACAATTTTCAAAAAATTCTCGACGTCTGGGGGGCTCCGCCCCCCCCAGACCCCCATTGTAGCGCAAAAGACGTCTTCAACACATATTTTTAACGTTCAGAACATTCAAATATCGTTTATAAAGACTAAGCAAGCAATATGTTTTGTATTTCTTCTGTAACAAGCGACAAATGCTAAATATAGTTATAAATGCTGTAAAAACCGTTAAAAACGTGTTAATACTGCGAAAAGCGAATTTCAGGAAAAACACAGATTTTTTAAAAAACACACTAAAAAGCACAGGTAAAATTTTGAAAAAACCCTGATACATGTGCAGAAAGATTGGTACATGGTACTACCGCGAATTTTTCAGGAAAATTTTCCCCTTGTCTGAAAGTCCTACACAACAAATTTAAACTTTTTTGGTTGCAAATGTAATGTAAATGTAATATATATATTCCATTTTTTCGATTTTCAAAATCCTTTGACTTGACTAGCTACTACGACTCGCTCACTGGAAAAATTTTTCGATTAGATTTTCAGGACCGCCTAAGCGTCATCTTTAACTTGATATATATATGTGGCATTTCAAAATTTGAAAGATTTTTTGAAAAATACCACTTTTTGACCCAAAATTTCGGCATAGCGATTCTAGCAAAAGTGGGTAAAAATAGCATAATCATAAAGTTTAATCTGAGATCAATCCAACGATACAAACGTTTCGTGGCTACGACTTATATTGCGCCAGCAATGAATTTTTAAACAATTTCCCATATTTCAGCTGGTTTTTGGCTGTCTCTGATGTTGCCGCCTTGATTTCCTGAACCAGTGCCAACTACCAAAAACCAGCTGAAATATATAAGTCAAATTGTTTAAAAATTCATTGCTGGCGCAATATATATATAATTCGTAGCAGCATTTTCAGCAAAATTAAAAATATGGTTTTATAAGTTATTAAGCGGTCTACAGGTTGGTTCGCTTCCCGGAGGCCACAAAGCTTTCTCAGCTCTAGCCAACCCAGTTATCCATCCTTAACTGGTCGGTAAACGGGTATACACCACTACGGTGGGAAGGTAACAGGAGTCCGTGTAGAAGGGCCGGCCCCCCAATTCCACGGATGCAGTCGGATGCACGCATCATTTGAGGTGACACTCCTGGCTCTACGGCTGATAATCCAGGGATGAGCACCGGCACTCCATTGTCCTGTGGCAGAACGGAGATATCTTCACGGGTAAACCTTTACCTTTTTACATTTACATGTATATATATATAGAGATATAAATATGTAATATACAAGTGAATTAACTAACCACTTGAAGACACCATTAACGTATTCACTAATGCAAGCACTGAGAAGGAACTGCTCAGCTAACGTCGGCGTTATTGAATACAGGAAAGGGAAGTAAATGTTAAACGACGAAGCCGGATCACCAAGCTTAGTTACTACAAGCCAAAATGACTGAGCCGGAGCTCCCTGGAACAGAGGGAGTGTCTGTAGTTTACGCACCCATTGGATCTCAATAATTTGAAGCTGATGCAACATAATTCTTATCTAAAAGCAAAGTAACTAACTAAAGTCTGACCAAAAATGTAGAGAGCAAAATTGTATTGTTATATTGATTTAGCGGTATATGCATTTTTGCTATAGTTTCTGAACCGTCATGGCATGAACTTTCCTTTGACTGAAAAAGAAATTTAAAAAAATTAAAATTCATCAAAAGAAACAGATTTTTAGGTTATGAAAATTAGTAGATGCCAGGAACCAGCCGTTTGTGGAAAATTAGCCCATGCCCCACACACACCTCCCCCCAAATGCAGAGATCACCGACACCGATCCTCCCCCTAAAAATTTTTCATACCCCTCCCCCCAAATCGGCCTTTGGCCGATCCCCCCTCAAAAAATTTTCAACCTCCTACCAAAATTTTTGCAAATTTTTAGCCAAAAATTTGAAAATTTTCAAAAAATTAGCGAAAAATTGCTAAAATTCGCTTAAAGGTGAGGGGGACCCCCCCCCAAATGGACGTGAGGGGCATCAGTAAACTTAACGGAAAACTTCTTCACTACGATTAGCAAAATGCATATTTTATGCACTACGCTACAGCGTAGTTTTGCGCATAGGTGTAACGGTGATTTGGGTTGGGGGCGCTCCTCCCCCGAAATTCGGGGGCCCCTTTTAGAGCCCCCCAAACCTGCCCCAAAAATTTTTTCGATTTTTATGTCAAAAATCGCATTTTCAGCCATTGCTAATGCCAAAAAACATTCAACTATGAAGTACTTTTGACATTTGACAGGGGTTTTAAACTCGAAAACTTGATTGGCAACATGTTTCTAAGTCTAAAATAAGGTCTAGTCAATCGGGAAAAAAGAGCCACGTCAAAATTTCGGGAAAAAAAAGCCACGACCGCTGTGGCCTAACGGATGAAGCTATTGCAGTAATATTTGGCGTGTAGAATAGCGACCTCAATATAAGCCCACACGCCGATTTTTAGCTTTCTAGCTCTCCTCTATAGTCAACAGCAGGGTCGACATTTTTTGGAAAATTTTGTTCCTGAAAAGGCGGGAAAATGGTAATGTTTCAAAAATTCATAACTTTAGTGTCAATAGCGCTATCTGTACTTACTTGTACTTGTTCCATCTCCATTACTGCTGCAGCAATCTGATGGGCTCCGGATCCATACCAACTTGATTAACCATTGCCCTCCACTGGTTTCTGTCTTGAGCCATGGTTTTGACCACATCATCCCACCGGTACCCAGCGTTTCTATATGGGGTCATGTGGGCCCATAGGTCCTTGAGCTATAAAGGCACTTTGCGGATTTGGAAAAGTGCTAAGTAGGCCTAACTCATTAACGGGAAGGAATTAAGAGCTAATATTTACATTTTTGGAAATCTCCAGGCCAAGAGCTTTCGAATGATACCAAACTTGCCCGGAAAAAAAAAAAAAATGAACTTTGAAAAATCTACTTTCTCTTACGGGTTTGAAAGTGGGGTTTTTTTTTTTTTCTCTGTATTCAGCATGATTTTTTCCATTTTTCTGTTAACTCGATTTTTCAAACGGCCCATAGGAAAAATTTTTCTATACTATTTTTTGATTATCTAGGCAATGGCATTTAGCAAGTTTATGTTTTTTTCCCGAATTTCGATCTGGTTCGATTTTTATAGATGGTCAAAAATGGAAAAAATAGCGTTTTTGGACACCTTCAAGCTGAAAAATTTCTAAGTCCGAAAATTTGAAAATAGTCTAAAAACGGGCAAAAACAGCGTTTTTCGGCCTCGGGGTGGTACCCATATATAGTAAATCGGGGTCGCTGAACACGATGGACATACTGCCGAAACCGACGGATGTGACCTCTGACCCACAGCGCCCACCCACAGTGGCTCCGGTGTGGCTCAAAAATGAAAGTCTTCAAAAGTGGTCATGTTTGGTATCAAATGAAAGCCCTTGGCGAGGCGATCAACTTTTGTCATTATGCCACACCCGAAAAGTGGCTCCATCGTCCTGTGGGCGGGTGCCCCACCCACAGTGGGTCAGCTGTGGCTCAAAAATGAAAGTCTTCAAAAGTGGTCATGTTTGGTATCAAATGAAAGCCCTTGGCGAGGCGATCAACTTTTGTCATTATGCCACACCCGAAAAGTGGCTCCATCGTCCTGTGGGCGGTGGCGTGCCCCACCCACAGTGGGTCAGCTGTGGCTCACAAATGAAAGTCTTCAAAAGTGGTCATGTTTGGTATCAAATGAAAGCCCTTGGCGAGGCAATCAACTTTTGTCATTATGCCACACCCGAAAAGTGGCTCCATCGTCCTGTGGGCGGGTGCCCCACCCACGGTGGGTCCGGTGTGGGTCAAAAATGAAAGTCTTCAAAAGTGGTCATGTTTGGTATCAAATGAATGACATTGGCAAGGCGAACATCTTTCGTCATTATGCCACACCCGAAAAGTGGCTCCATCGTCCTGTGGGCGGGTGCCCCACCACAGTGGGTTCGGTGTGGCTCTAAACAGAAAGTCTTCAAAAGTGGTCATGTTTGGTATCAAATGAAAGCCCTTGGCGGGGGCGATCAACTTTTGTCATTATGCCACACCCGAAAAAGTGGCTCCATCGTCCTGTGGGCGGGTGCCCCACCCACGGTGGGTACGGTGTGGGTCAAAATGAAAGTCTTCAAAAGTGGTCATGTTTGGTATCAAATGAAAGCCCTTGGCGAGGCGATCAACTTTTGTCATTATGCCACACCCGAAAAGTGGCTCCATCGTCCTGTGGGCGGGTGCCCCACCCACGGTGGGTACGGTGTGGGTCAAAGCAGAAAGTCTTCAAAAGTGGTCATGTTTGGTATCAAATGAAAGCCCTTGCAGAGGCGTACAACTTTGTCATCGAAAAGTGGCCCCCACCGTCCTGTGGGCCGGTGCCCCACCCACAGTGGGTCCGGTGTGTGTCAAAAATGAAAGTCATCAAAAGTTGCCATGTTTTGTATCAAATGAAAGCCCTTGGCGAGGCGATCAACTTTTGTCATTATGCCACCCACAAAAAGTGGCTCCATCGTCCTGTGGGCGGGTGCCCCACCCACGGTGGGTCCGGTGTGGGTCAAAAATGAAAGTCTTCAAAAGTGGTCATGTTTGGTATCAAATGAAAGCCCTTGGCGAGGCGATCAACTTTTGTCATTATGCCACCCACTAAAAGTGCCCACACGGACCTTTGGGCGGGTGCCCCACCCACAGTGGGTCCCGTGTGGGTCAAAAATGAAAGTCTTCAAAAGTGGTCAAGTTTGGTATCAAATGAAAGCCCTTGGCGAGGCGATCAACTTTTGTCATTATGCCACCCACAAAAAGTGCGCTCACGGACCTGTGGGCGGGTGCCCCACCCACAGTGGGTCCGGTGTGGGTCAAAAATGAAAGTCTTCAAAAGTGGTCAAGTTTGGTATCAAATGAAAGCCCTTGGCAAGGCGATCAACATGTCATTATGCCACCCACTAAAAGTGGCCCTCACCGACCTGTGGGTCGGGTGCCCCACCCACAGTGGGTCCGGTGTGGGTCAAAAATGAAAGTCTTCAAAAGTGGTCAAGTTTGGTATCAAATGAAAGCCCTTGGCAAGGCGATCTTTGTCATTATGCCACCCACAAAAAAGTGCCCTCACGGACCTGTCGGCGGGTGCCCACCCACAGTGGGTCCGGTGTGGGTCAAAAATGAAAGTCTTCAAAAGTGGTCAAGTTTGGTATCAAATGAAAGCCCTTGGCGAGGCGATCAACTTTTGTCATTATGCAACACCCGAAAAGTGGCTCCATCGTCCTGTGGGCGGGTGCCCCACCCACGGTGGGTCCGGTGTGGGTCAAAAAATGAAAGTCTTCATAAGTGGTCAAGTTTGGTATCAAATGAAAGCCCTTGGCAAGGCGATCAACTTTTTTTCATTATAGCAACCACGAAAAGTGGTTCCATCGCTCTGCGGAGAGGGTACATTCGTGTGTTGTCAAGCGTGTAAGTTCAAAAACGCGAAAAATTGTCAACCTCTAAAATGAATGCGGCCAAGATTGTTTCATTATATCTTTAGCTAAAATGAATGTGGCAAAGATTGTTTCATTATATATATATAGCTGGAGTGGAGGTAACAATACAAAATCCTTCAGGCTTGCTATATATAAGTTAAAACCCACCCATTATGGATGGTATCACACTCTGATACAATACCAAAAATGAAATAGGACAAGTAGGAAAAATGCTCCTTGCAGTCGCATGAAAAAGTTAATATGAGCTATGATGGCCAACATTTAAGCGTGTCAAGGACAAGACTTAAAATGTTTAATATGAGCCAGCATCTAAATATGTAGAGGACAAGATGTAAACGTCTAACATGAGCCGCTACGTTTCTCTTGGGCTCATATTGACGCAAATGAAATGGCTAATATATTTTGTAGATACAAAGGCTTTCTTCAGATAGTCAAAAGGTTAGGATGGTTTGCATATGCAAGGATGGTAAGGCTGGATGAAATCTCACTAGGTAAGTATATATCGTCTGTGACAGTTCTAATTTTTATTTCCTTATTCAGGTTTATATTGATTGCTTTTGTTAATAATTTATATACATGTACATACGTATAGTGAGATCTGAAGCAGCGTCGTAAAACAAACACATTTTTTGAAGTGAAGTTGAAAAATCTGGCAATTCTGATTTTTGCTAAACGTATACGCCAGTATTAATATTCAGTCTTTGCTGGCTAGGTTTAATAATGTCTGTTTAGAGGACACGTACCACAGGCGTAACCAAAGTGAGCGTCAATATGAGCCCAAGAGAAACGTAGCGGCTCATGTTAGACGTTTACATCTTGTCCTCTACATATTTAGATGCTGGCTCATATTAAACATTTTAAGTCTTGTCCTTGACACGCTTAAATGTTGGCCATCATAGCTCATATTAACTTTTTCATGCGACTGCAACGGACTATAGTACAGGAAAAAGTAGGAAAAAATACTCCTTGCAGCCCCATGAAAAAGTTAATATGAGCTATGATGGTCAACATTTAAATGTGTCAAGGACAAGATTCAAAATGTTTAATATGAGCCAACATCTAAATAAGCAATACGTAACTGAACGAAGTAC
>JASAND010011438.1:0-104549 GCA_030248195.1 Trissonchulus latispiculum
GTCCTGGATTCTGGCTTCGGCCACCCGGATATCAGGGTCAGAGCTCCATATGGCAACATCATCGGCATAGATACTGCCCTCGACTTCTGGTGGTGGTAGGTCCCGCAGTATGTCGTCAATAAAGACCAGGAATAGTAGAGGCGACAGAACCGAGCTCTCAGGGACCTCCTTGATGGAACAGTTTTGACCTGCTGAAGCTTTGGTTGGAAGCGGACGCGGCCTCTCCTAGTGGCGAGGAAATTTTTGATCCATCGTACCATTTGAAGAGGGACCTTCTTTTCCACCAGCTTCCAGAGTATGTGTTCACGGATTGCAGTATCGAAGGCTCTGGAGAAATCTATCATTGCCAGGACTGTTCGCTTGGCTGGCGGCTGTTTCTGAATCCAACAACAACTGTGGTCTGTGCGATTCTGCAGATGTGTCTTCAGTAGTATCCGAGTTGTCTGAAACCGGCTTGGTCTGGAGATAGTTTCGTTGCTGTGTTCCTGCCAGAACTGCAGTCTCGCTTTCACCATAGCTTCCATGAGTTTACCGAGGCTAGCTCTCTGTCAGGCTGATTGGCCTGTAGGATTTCGTATCGTTGGCCGGCTCCCTCGCTTCAGTATAGGGATTATATCTGCAGTTCTCCACTGTTGTGGTATTTCTCCCGATGCCCATGATTGGCTGATGAGCTCCAGCAGGAATTTGTTTCGCTGATATGGGCAGGTTCTGTAGCATCTCGTTAGCGATCCCGTCTTGCCGGGACATTTTCCGATTTCAGGTTTCTCAGCGCTAGGTCCAGTTCCAGCCCGGTAAAAGACGAGCACATAGGGTCCGGGCGAGGCCTTGGTCTGGGATGTTTTAGTGCCTTCAGGACTGAGATCTTAAGCTCCTTTCTTTGGTCCGTTGGCTTTACGTGGCCGACTTTGGCATACTGTTGAGCAAATGCTTTGGCTTTGGCTGCGTCCTCTGCGTCAGACTTTTCCCATCACAGTCCAGTGCAGTGTTGGGAATCGTGCGGGCAAGTTCTTCCCGTCAATGGAGTGGATGACGGACCAGACCTTCTTAGGCTCCGTTTTCGGGTTCAGACCAGTAGCAAAGGACTGCCAGGCTTCTTTCTTCAGACGTTGGATTAGGCCAGGCACTCGCGTTTAGTGCTGATCCAGTGTGCCCTGGCTTCCGGGCTGTCCAGCGCGGTTGCGCGGGCGGCGCGGCAGCGCCTGATTGCTTCTTCCGTCTCCCTGCACCACCATGGAGTTGGTCGCGGAACATGGCCACGAGGTATACTTCGACTAGCGGCCAGCAGAATTCTGCTGGAAAGGGTTTGCCGGCAGTGTGGACTCCTGATGCGGCTGGGGGGGGGTGGAAGGTCTTTGAGCAGTTCGGTAAGGTGGGAGCGGAATGAGGGCCAGTTTGCCTTCCTGAAGCACTCACCTAGGGGGCCATGGCTGTTGCTGTTTGATTGTTGCTGCCTGATATTGAGGCTAAGCAGGATCGGATGGTGATCTGAGATAGGTGTCAGGCAGAATTTCCCAGCGGGCAGCGGAGGCCAGTGATGAGTGGCAGATCGACAAATCATGGGCAGTGGGGCCCTCGCGGTGTTGGCTCCCAGGCGGGTGGGGTCCCCATTGTTGAGGGTTTCCAGGTCTGATGTGACTAGCCACTCATCTATGAAGTCTCCGAGGGTATCTTGGCGCTGTTAGATTCCCACGTGAGGAGCGGCATTACGTCTCCCCAATGATAGCGTTCCTGCCACTAGGCAGGGCCTCTGGGTCACAGTTCTGTTGCCGTTGTTCCTCCCGCTGGCGCTGGATGGGTGTGGACGAGTACGCTGGAGAATCTCGGAGCTCACGGTCAGGTAGATGAAGTCGAATTGCGACAGCATCGGTTTTGTGGCTACTGGGTTGTGCAATGGGCTGGATAACCCTGGAGAAGTGGGCATACCGTCTCTGATCAGTATGCCGACTCCTCCTCCCTTGACTCGCACCTCGCCCCTGTCCCTGACGGCGGTGTTGCCAGACCGAGTTGTAGCCAGGAAATAGGACTGATTGATCTTCCAAGAGATGGGTCTCCCTTGATCAAGCGCAACGTCGACTTTATGCCTTTCGAGTTCATTGCTGGACCCAGGCCTTTTTTGGTTTAAGGCCCCCTGCGTTCCATTGCCATAGCCGTGCAGTAGGTTCTTGGACTTTTTGCCTAGGGGTTGTTGTTGGGTGCCAGCACCTCGAGCTGTGGGTGGTGCTGGGGCTGGAGGAGGAGGGGCAGGAGGAGGCCTGGCTTGGGTCGGGCGGGCAGGGGGCTGGGTCAGCCGTCTGAGATGGCCACGGTCCCTGGGTGGGGCGTTGGGTGGCCTTGGCAGGGGTTGGCGAGGGGGAGTGACTACAGGATTTGGCGCAGCACAGATTCTGCACCTCCAATTGTTGGGGTTATAGTCCCTGAGGTATCTGAGGTCTGAGCACGGGCGGAAATGTACCCAACTTTGGCAGTCGGTACACTGGACACAGTTTCTGGGGGCATTTTTGGTGCAGACAGAGCAGGGCCAGTTGTTAGGACCGGGGTTACGTTCCACATCACCGGCTGTGAGGAGCAGAAGCAGGAGTAGCAGGCCCCAGTAGGCCGGTCTACTGGGGCCTGCCATCAAAAACCCGATCGGAGCGCACACTTCGGGCGGGGGACTGGGATAGTCCTGAGGGGGGTCTCCGGGTAAGGAGTAGTGGGCCCCAAGGGGGCCAGGTCGTTGAGAGCCATTTGTTGCCCGACGTCCGGTAGGGGTCCGGGGTAGGGGTTCTGCCGCGCCACCACGGCAAGGCGCTCTCCAGGCGCAGTCCACTCCTCTTCATCATTTTCGTCAACGACATCCTGAACGATCTACCTGAGGGAGTGGAGGGAAGCATTTACGCAGATGACCTGGCCATCTGGGCATCCGACCCGGACGTCATCTCAGCTGAGTCCAAGCTTCAGACTGCTCTGGACAGAATTGGCAACTGGGCGAAGAAATGGGGTTTGACAATCAATGCAGGAAAATGCCAGGCCTGCATCTTCACCACCCACAACCGTCAGGCCAGCCACAGACCACAGCTCAGAATCAGTGGCCATGATATACCTTATGATCCTAACCCTACGTTCCTTGGCGTGAAGTTTGACTGGAAGCTCTGTTTCGCCCCGCATGTTACCTCCATCAAGGCCAGGACAGCTGCACGCACCTCCGTTCTCAGCGCCCTGGCAGGACGCACCTGGGGACCTTGTAAGGAAGATCTGAGACTGATCTTCATTTCCTACATCAGATCCCTCATGGAGTATGCTGCTGCGACATGGTACCCTTCTATCTCGTCCACCAGTGCCAACCGCCTGGAAATCATACAAAATCAGGCGGTGAGGAAAATAACTGGGTGCCTGCCTGGAACTCCTGTGGAATATGCCAGAATGGAGGCGAACCTGCTTCCGTTCTCTCTTCGGGCGGAGGAACTAAGCCATTGGATACGAGAGGAGTCTCCGCCTCCCTGCGGACAACCCCCGACGTGCAGTCAGTGAACGGCATATACAACAACGGTTACCATCTCAGGATTCTTGGAGGGAAAAGGACAGGAAGGCATCAGTCTCTGCTGGACTGGCCAACAGGGCAAGAGAACCTGTCTGCCTCCCAGCAGTTCCTCCGAGTATGATCCCGCCCAATATAACCTGCTTTGCCACGCTGGGGGCGATGTCCCCGGGGAGGCGGAAGGATGAACTGACTCCAGCTGAGCTCAAGACTGCAGCCCTAGCCTCTCTCAGCACTCTCCCCAGTGCTGACGTCACTCTCTGGACCGATGACGCCGTGGAAGGGTGAACCAGAAGGGTGGAGCCGGCGTCGTAATATCGGATAGTCAAGGAGTCATCATTACCACCATTGAATCCCCTGCCGGAAGTATCTGCTCCAGTCTGCGCGCGGAAGAAACTGCTGTCCACAGCGGTCTGGAATGGATTCATGACCGTCTCCGGCATCATGGCCAATCTCTTCCGGAAGTCAGAATTTGCACCGACTCCAAGTCTCTGATCCAGAAGATTGAATCCGGCCCACTGAAACCGATGTCGCAGCTGGAAACGGCCATCTGGCACAAGCTCTGTCAGATCTCCCAACTAGGCAGCCATATAACCCTTCACTGGGTACCTAGCCACGTTGGAATCCAGGGAAACGAGGCAACTGACAGAGTGGCCAAGTCTGCGACTGCCCTGGAACAAGACCAGATTGGAATTGACCTAACTACTGCCAGGGCTGCCATCAAACGGTACATAAAGGAAGAATGCCGCAGACTCTGGGCTCAGTACGACACCGAAGATATTTACGACGCCCACCTGCCAGTCGACCCTACACGCGAAGAAAACATGACCCGGAAAGAGCGTTGCGTTCTGTCACAACTCCGTTGCAAAGGCCACTCCCTACTCCTAGCCAAGCAACGGTTCCGAATGGGACTATCCAATTCTCCATCCTGCCCGGAATGTGATAGTGAGGAGGAGGATCTAGCCCACCTCCTCCTGCACTGTCCAAACCATACCTCTGCCCGACGGCGGCACCTGGGGACAAGGCCGCGCCTGGACATCCTATCCAAGGGTCCCCCCGGGTTCTGGCTTTCCTCCGGGATGTGGGGCGGATCTGATCCGTCCTAACCACATTGGGTCCCCCCAAGCTGGTCCAGGAACAGGAAGAAGAAGATGATCGTGTCAGTTTCCACTTTGCAAAGTTCATTTTCTTGCTAACGCTTGGAAAGTTCTTGCTGAGTTTTGTCGTTGCTGTACGGAGAGCCGAAGCTTAAGAGTTTTTGGTTTTTAAAGTGGTATGTCAATTCAAACACGTGTTACCTTGAGTTTGGGTTCGAAACTTGGCTTTCGATAACTGGCACAACCAGACAACCTTTCTGGTACATAATATGCCTTTGTTTCGGTATATCATTTTTGCTGGATTTTTGCCTTTTTTAGCACTAAATCTGCTTATTTTTCCTCTAAACGCTAACTTCTAAAATATACGTAATTCGGCGAATACTATAAAAATAGCGCAACTTTTACCATATTTATAGAAAATTTTGAAACATTTTTGGCTGTCCCCAAATGTCTCGTCCTCGTCCCCCGAGGGCCTCCCAAAGAGTCCCATTCCAAAACAAGTTCCCTAGAATGAGTACAGTAGGAAGATGCATAGAATTAAAATTATTGAACTGCATTAAAGGGCACCGTCTTTGATACTTTCCTGAATTTAATTTTGTTCGGTTTTTATTTAGAGTGGCTTCAATGATGAAGCTGGCGTGTTAAATTCAGCTAAGGGATGGTTGGATCTTGGTCATGCAATAGCAAGGCCGTTAAGACAATTACGCTATTCCCAATTGATAGACGCCTATCGAGGATTGATTTCTGTGATTCAGCGGAACTCTTATTTGCAGGAACAATCGGACAAATCCAAGAATGGACACAACTATCGTAAGCTTTGTTGTCGTTTTGTGATGCGGCACCGTTTTCTGGGGGCTGCTACTGAAAGGGATGAGTACGTTGTACTGGTTGTTTTTGAATTCTGAAAGGAGGGAGGTCTGGTGCTGACTGAAGCACTGACCAACTGTAATTTATTGAAGTGGTCAGTGCTCAACACAGCACCTAAAGTATTCAGGCTGTTGCTCTTCTGTGTGACTTTAACTGCTCTGCTGTATTCAGACTGGACGGTTGAATTCACATAGGCACTTTCTTATAGCGAACAACTGATCTCTAAATTGAAGAAATACTTGAGCAACCGGGTACTTTTTAAAATGCCCCTTTCCTGAAAATATCTTTCCTTTCCTCAAATCGCCCCTTCTGAGATTTTTTGGGTTCCGAAATTTTTGCCAAAAATAGGGGCCAATTTTCAAAACTTTAGGCTTCCCGAAAATTCTTTGTAAACATGTTTATTTGATGCCCAAATACAGGCATTTTTTCAGACAGTCCAGGAACTTTTTGTCTTTCTCTATGCACAATAAAATGTCAAAAGTTTTTGGAAAACACCTCTTGCCCCCTCTGACAAACATTCATACAAAATACCCTGGAGCTATGTGTGTTTCTGCCTTTGATATTATTGCCTGTTGACCCGTGGCTGGCGGCTCTCAGCTATCGGGCGCGATGGCTACTGCGGTGCCATTGCTGCTTTTATGCGACAGGCTCAAAACAATTATCTTCTTGTAACGAAAACTTCAACCGTCAAAAGTTAACAAAAAGAAAATATGTTCGTATGTTCACTATGCCGGCATAAAAGGGGCAGCGGGCACTGCCCGCCGTTGACAATTGAGCCTTCTCTCTCCAAAGGTAGTTTCACGCCCAGATAGGAAGACCCGACCGAACCCGTACAGTGGTCACCGATCAGCCTTACTAAGTAAGAGGTCGCTAGACGGGAGCAGTAAACTGTCATCGCTGTGTATATAGTATACTAAAGACAAGGTATAAATCTTTTCATGGTTTGGAGTTGCGTTGCGGCCTTTTGCTTAGGGAGGATTTTAGGAAAGGTAAGACAAAGAGAAAGATAACGGAAGGAGCCAACCATAGATTTTTCTCAAATCTGCGAACTGGAAGCAATGGTGGAGCACGACTTAATACAGGTATACTACCCGCTATCTGGTGCCTGTGAGGATAGAAATGGACAGAAGGGGGTCGACCATGACAGGTCAGTGCCGCCTCCAGTGGGGCTACCACACCGCTGAGGTGTAAGTGTTTAGCCACCTGCGCTGATTTGAGTGGTTTGTCCAGCTTGCCGGCATATGAAGGCGCAGGGGGTGATTCTCCGAATAAACTTCCTACATCCAAAGTGGATAACCTTAACACAGTTACAGTTATCTGCATTGGGTGTCTCCGCGGAGAGGCCTCGCGACAGCTCACCAGCAAGCGGGCGGGAAATGAAACCTAACTAACTAACTAACTATTGCCTGTTGAATGCGCTGTAATTGTGCTATATTAGTTCTTTACATGTCTCCTTGAAAAGTGGCACAAATTGTTCTCAAAGTTACACTTTGTGCTGCTGGGCGAAAGGGGCGCGCGAGAGATTACTTGGACTGTATAAAGAAAATTGGATACGATGCATAAATTTTGTTTTAGCTGGTGATGATGTGGCTTCACTTCAAAGCTACCATCCGGAGGAGCATTCCTCTGTTTTAGAATCGTTAATTGATAGATGTGTTTTGGAATTGGGCGTAGGGATTGAATGTGAACAGTCGGCTGAAAGGTACCTATAGGTATTTATATTCTTTCTTGTATAATGCGACCAAAAAATGATTGTGCAAACTTTAACCGTTTACAGCAGACTGGCCTTTGGAGCATAGCTCTACAACATGTATTTTTAGAATCGCCAGGGACTCGAGATTTTGAAAATCCCGTAAAATTCGGAATACCGGGTTTCATTTATGGAAAATGCTAAATAATTAGTTTTCGTCCAGTTTTATCGCAATCAAAAGTTTATATCCACGATGGAATATAATAGATGGTCCAACTGCTCATTTTTGCTCTTTCAAGCTTTTCACAAAAATGCAACCAATTTCCGGAAATGCTGGTTTTTAAAAGTTTTCTCCAATACCGACAAGATGGGTATCAATCGACAGCTCTTAACGAGCTGAGCTGAACAACTTTTGTAATTGAATGAACTCTTGAAGATGCACTCAATTCCCGGCATTCGCAAAAACAGCAGTTTTGGGATTTTAATAATTTTTCCCAATACCCACAATGGGCTCTTAATGAGCTGAACGTCTGTTGTAATAGAACCAATATCTGAAAGTCGGATTTAATACTCGCCTAGCTTTTTTCCTGAATTCCGCAAAGTGGGCTTATTTCTGAGAGTTAGCTCTTTGCAAAATTTGTTCAGCTGATCAAGAGATTCAAATGATACCCATATCGTGGGATATGAGAAAAATTTTTAAAATCCAGAAATTCCAGTTTTCGCGAATTCCGGGAGTTCAGTGTGTTCCCAGATTTCGGTCTATTACAAAGTTGTTAAGTTCGTTAAGAGCTTTCCATTGATACCCATCTTGGAGAAACTTTCCAAAATCCGGGAATTTTGAAAACAAGGAATTCCGGAAATTGGGTACATTTCCGTGAAATCTTTGTAAGAGCAAAAATATGCAGATGGATCAGCTCTATTTGGTCGTTGAAACAAAATTTTGATTGCATATATAATTGATGACTGCTAAAATTGCATGCAAATTTTAGATTTTCCTTAAATGAAATCCGGATTTTCTAAATCTCGAGTTCCCGACGATTCTAAAAACATGCGTACATTGTTGGGGTTTACTCCAAAGTCTAATCTGCTATAAATGGTCAAAGTTTGTACAAACATTTTTAGGTCACAAAGACGTAAGAAGTTAAAATTGGGGTTGTCTTAAAGGTTTACTACTGCAATTTAACTGCTACCAAGAGTACGTAATGATAAGAGTAGGGGCGGCGTGAGGGGGTCAATTAGTGGAGGATCAGCCGACAGCATAGTTTTGGCCTTCACTGCATAGACTGTTACGCTTGACATACTCTTATCATTATGCACTTATGCACTGTTGCAACCAAATTGCGAGTTGTTTTACTTACATTACATGCATAAAACGATCCAGAGAATCTCAGAAACAACATTTCCTTTCTTAGAAAGCATAATCCATTTCTTCCTTACTAAAGGGGTAGGTGAAATTTGATTGTAAAGCTGAGCAATTGTAAACTAAACTGTGCAATCAAGTTTTTTTGAAAAATTACTTTTTCAGTGTATATCTGCTTAAATATGTTGGCTTTATTGTGGATACTAATTCTACATTCTGTACTATAATGTGGTATATACTTCAGCATACTATGGGAAAATAATCATTTTGCTGTATTGATTGTATTTACATACTTCTGCCGGTGTAAATTATTTCTTCTTTTTGGCTTTGCAGATAGTTGTGTTTCAGGTATCCAGCTGCCGATACATTTGTATTGCATAAGGCTGACGTCTTAGCCGATGAGAATCGTCCTCTGGATAAAGAACTTTTGATCAGTCTTTGGGAAGATTGCAAATGCTCAGCAGATCGAATTTGTAATGACCATGTCCTATCCATCCTTGAGAAAGGTGAATAACATTTGGAACTATTGAGAATTGATTGTTGTCACGGTTATATAAAACCTTGAAAAGATTACGATGTCTGTGGAGTAGTCTTGTTTACCGGCCGGGTGGAACACGGCCAGCCGGCGATCGACCGGCCGGTCGTACTTAGGCTTCAGCGGTTTACCGGAATTTCCTCATTAAATCGATTTTAAATCTTGCTCTCGCATTTTAATATGTTGATTTCTTGTTCTGGCATCCTTGGGCCAGCCTGCTTTCAATTTTTAGTCTTCTACTCGTCAACCGGCGTTTCTGGCGGCGGCCGGCCAGTCGATTGGTACTGGCCGTCTTCAGAATGTTCGGCTTGCCGGAAACGGCCGGCGGACGAAAATTTCGGCCGGTCAACAACTGGGTTTTCTTTAGTGGCCCCCCACTTTTCGGGTTGCCCCCCCACTCGACCCCTTCCCCCCCCACGTTTTTGGGCTTCCCCCCCCCACTCACTGTAAGGGGCCCAGAAAATGCCAAATTTTAAGGATTTTTGGTCAAAATTTTAAAAATTTTCCAACTTCGCTGGAATTTTTTGGTCAAAAATGGTCTATTTTGGTACTCAAAGTTGCTTTTTGAGCACTTTTAAGCATAGTTATAGCGGTATATGTAGAAAACAGGCTATTTTACTGCATTTTTGGACACTTTGGATTCCCCCCCCCCAACTTTTGGTCTTCCCCCCCCCACTTTTTCGCCTAGAGAAAACCCAGAACAACACTACTATGGAGTAGGGATCGATTGTTTGACGGTACTTTTCTTTAGTTTAATTTAGTTTACTTTTGCTTTTTTGTGTAGAAATTTCAGGAGAAACGTTCAAAAACTATTAGCGATTTAGTTTTAATTATCGTCTTCATTTACATCCTGCTTATTTTCTGGTATTTTGGTCATCAGTTTTTGGAACTGGATGTAGACCGCTTGAAATGCTGCACATCGGTTTTTTTGTAGCTGCGCATCGAAACATGAAGCTAACAGACATCTGTGATATTCAAAACTTAGACTTGGAAGTTTGTCGCCAATTTTTGGAAGAATATGGCGCAGCCGAATCGGAATCAGATCAGAAAGGTCTGCGAAGAGTTTTCGAATGGTTGATAGATTATGTTTCTCTGGCAGGGAATGTGCATAATATTGCGGCTTGGACTTTGTTGGCGTGTTGCACCTGGTTCGCCAATACAGGTACTTTTCACAGTTGCTTTGATTGGTTAAACTTATTAAAAGTGTGGTTATGAAACTTATTAAAAGTGTGGTTATGAAACTTATTAAAAGTGTGGTTATGACGTACAACTTTGTAGAAAGACAGAAAAATAAAAGTGTTTTGTTTTGGTATTTATGGGATTGTTTTTGGGTTTTGGTCAGAATTTTTGCAGGCAGAGTAAAATGTAACATCGCTTGTGGGATGAAGAGAATATTAAATGGAGAATAAGGGGCACCCTACTCTGCGTGAAAACGTGATTTTGTAGTAGTGAAAATAACGATACTTGTCATTGGAATTGGCTCACAGTTTTCGGTGATTGGGTTTTGGCTTCACCCACATTTCAAAATATTTCTCCATGCTATCGTTTTTTAAAAAAGCGACCGGTCCAGTTACTGTTAACTGCAATGGGTTCATCATTACTATAGGCGTTTCCTATGTTTAATATTTTGTCGTATATTGAATGAAATGACATCGTAGGAGAAAAATCCACTTCAGTTGCCTGCAACAAGAAGAGACACTGCGGAAAAAGGGCTATTAATCCCATTGATCGAGGCTACGCCAGTTTCATAAATCTTTGTCTAGTCTTCGCGTCGAGTCCAGTACATGGTAGCTAAACTGCGACGAAAATCTGCCAACTTTTCCTACGTTTTCTTCACCTCCTACTTTTTCCTGTTGTTAGTTGAAAATTCCTAATTTTTCCTACTTTGTTGCAGGACGTTCGTACTTAGAAAAACAGTTAAAAGCTCAAAAATGTGCAAATTTGTTTACCAAAGGCGAACTACAGGAAGTTCTCTGGAAAAAATTATTAATTAAATGCAATAATAAACAATAATTAAAAGCATAATTAGTTGGTATAATTATGAGCAAAACTTGTTTTATAAACTGGAATAAGGCACTATTTCTTGGATTGGTGCAAAATTTTCACGCGGAAAATTCACCCGGTGTAATTTTTCCGGGGGGGGGGGGAAATCACCACCGGTGTAGTTTTTCCGGGGGGAAATTTTACACCGGGGGAAAACTGCACCGTGACAGCGTGTACAGTACAGTATACATGTACAGCTGATTCTATGCATTGCAATTAAGGTTCATGGAATGCAGTTTTGCATGGAAAAATTCCTACTTTTTTGCTCAAATTCGTACTTCTATTTCCTACTTTTTGAAAATCACTGCGTGCGAGGCCTGCTAGTAAGATTTGAATGTAAAAATGTTACACGACAAACTTAAATTTTGGTAAGTCGCAATATTTCGATTGCTGAACCGTGGTAAATTAGTATTTTGATAATAGTAGCAAAAACTTAAGTTCCAGTCACTGCCGTCTAGACTCGCGGACACAACTTCTGGGGTTTTTTAGGCAAAAATAAGTGGGGGACACCCCCCCACTAGTGGGGGAGGTCCAAAAGTGGGGGGAATAAAATGAGCTAAAGGTCACTTAAAATTAAGTTTTGGCACCAAAATAGACAATTTTCGAAAATTCTGACCAAACATCCTAAAAATTTGGTTATTTTTGGGCACCTTAGGGTGAGTGGGGGGAAAGAGGTCGAGTGGGGGCCCCCACCCCCCTCAGTTTAAAACCCCAGAACTTGTATGAAACTGGCTCCTTCCGGATGGCAGTGGGCGGAAAAGTCTGCTACATCAATGTGTTTTTTTGTATTTAGAAGATTTGCTTAGCGCTTTTTCTGAGTTGTTAGATGACTGGTGGTGGAGTCTTCATTTCAGTACGGATACAGAAGATGAGCCTGAGGAACTTCAAAGCTATAAAATCCTTATCTGGACGTATTTTGAGCAGTAGTTTATACAATGTAAATAGCGTTAGTAAAAATTTTCTGTCAATGATGGTGTGTATTTGTTTACAATTTAAGGTTAAGGCTCTTCTTACGCATGCAGTCTTAACGTGTAGGATGTGACATTTCTGAATTTAGCTTTTTAAAGTATCGAACAATAACAATAACGGTCACTTCAGAAAACAAATTTTCGCAATATTTTTTGCCCTTCTATCTAAGTAATATTTCGGTGTATGGTAAGTAGTACCAAGAGTACATAATACTCTTGGTAGTAGATTAGTTGCAGAATTCTACCTAGCACTTGTATGCTGAGCTTGTCTGTGGTTTAGTCTTCCGTCGGATCATGTTTCTTGTCTTAATGCGCAGGTGCTGAGTCGGCCAGCTGGGGTCCGGAACCAACTTAGCAGCGGGTTAGAAATTGTGGTCGTTGAGTGGGCTAGAGCTTTAGAGTCTGTGTCTATCAACTTGCAAGGGTCCTAGAGCGGGGAGGTTCAAGTTTGTGGACTGAGCTGGGCTCTAGGTTTTCTTAGTCCCTGGCCTAGAAGCAGTCCGGGCTGGGCTTAGCTAGTATTGGTTCCTACTGGTCCCACTGATTATTTAGACCGTTTTTGCTGCTAATGTGTTATGCTTTTGGATGATTCTGATGGATAAAAGCGGCTGATTAATTGTAAATTCCAAAACCAAAACCAAACACAACTTGCGGCAGCTGGGTTAGATAGGTGGTGGACTATCGTGCTAACATTCGGCTTTTTTGGATAGACACGCACAGGTGGACAAGGGCGGAATTCCCCCCCCCTCAAAATTGTCCAAAAATTAGGATTTAAGACTAAAATTTCCAAACATTTTCCGGCTTTGCCGGAATCTCACTTCAAATCACTATTGTTTGCCAAAAAACTTCCGAAAAACGTGTTTTGGCTAAAAATGGCAGAAATCGCTTAAAAATCGATTTCAAATGTACCCCTAAGACAAATCGCTCTCACAAGGGGTACCCAAATTTGCTTCCACAAGGGTAAGTGGAATTTGACCTCCCGTTCAGGTATGTATAGACACGGCTTAGAAGATTTTGGTATTCAACAATACTTACACACCTACATTGCAGCGGTTGATTTCTCCGGTTTTGATGAACTAAGCTGAGCTAAGTATTTTGCAAAATGTACAAAATTTGAACATAATTCGTCCTAGAATTTCTATTGTGTAAGTCGACACCGACCAGTGGTAGATTGTGTGTACTTCAGTTTATATAGTGCGATATATGGCATATAAATTTTAAACCAATATAATGCGATATGTTACGGTATATAAATTTTAAATGAGTACAGCAAATCTAGTACCATTATCAAGCATAGTGATACGCAGTACGCACCGGATGTGTTTTCATATCTGAATATCCGTCTATTTTGCGATAACGGATATTCGCCTGTTCAAAACTCAAAGAAACATTTTCGATTTCACAGTTAAAAATTTAATTTTTCTGTCAACTTTTCTTTGTGCACGTAATTTCTGTCATCAATCCAAGCTGCTACCTTAAATTTGCTAATTTCAATTAATTTGTCTAAAAGTAAACGGATATCCTGACAATTTTCTGAAATCGGATATTATCCAAGTATCCAGTGCTCATCACTAATCATGAGTTCAGAATTCAATTATATTTAAGAAGAAGAGGCCACTAGAGGTCTTCTTTTCTCGGCATTGCTGGCATTTAATTTATAACCGGTCAAATGAAGGATACAGCTCAGAGATGAAACCGGGTCACTATTTGCTGACCCGGTCGACCCCTGACCCGGTGACCCGGTATTCTTGAAAATTCAGATTTAAGCTCAGAAAAATTAAAAACTCTTATAATGGGGTGCGGTGAGTGTTTGTGATCTTTTTGGACATTTTTGGCGTGTAACACTGGTTTGCACCAAATGTGGTTAGCAAATGGTTAGCGGGTTTGCTGCTAACCACTTGGTTAACTAGAAGTTAACCACAAACTATTTTGCACCAAATGTGGTTAACTTAACCACTTGCTAACCAAATGCTAAGCAAGTGGTTAACATGTGGTTGGCTAACCCTGCTCTCGAGCAGGGTTAACCACGAACTTGCAGTGAATTTTCAGGTTCTGGCAAGAAACTTACAGACCAAACCGTACAACTAAGAAAGAATTAATGGAATGTATATTCATGTTGGAGTATATATGTAACATGTTGAAGTGATTCAATGTTTTTGCGTGATTCATATTTAAGTTAGTAAGAAAAGTTAAAACTATCTTCTATTGCTCAAATCGGTAGTGCTCTTGAAAAGTAGTTGTATTCGAATTATAATTTTGGTGCAGTTGATCACAAGATGTCGCTGCTTTTATATGACCTTTATCGTTTTGTACCTATATACTTTGTAAATTATAAAAGTTCGTTTTCATATAGACAGAAGGCACAAGATCGGAATTATATAGATAGATACACGACATTGAAATGTGTTTAATCGTGAGTGAAGCTTTTAAAAATTTCAATGTAATTCATTGGACAAACGAGTGCAGCGGCGTAGTCTGATTGGTTCAGAGAAGTCCCGCCTCTAGCTCCTGCTAACCATTTGCTAACCACATGGTTGACTAACCATTTGCTAACCACATTTGGTGCAAGAAAGTTACTGCTAACCATATGGTTATGGTTAGCAAATGGTTAGTTAACCATTTGGTTAGCAAATAACCATATGGTTAGCAAATGGTTAACCACATTTGGTGCAAACGGCCGTAAAATAAGAAGTTGGGAAAAAATTTGCTTTTCTTACACTGGAAAGTAAATATATTGTAAGTAAGCAGGAAAATCAAAGCTGTGATCTGAAGTAAACTACATAACGTTTGAATCAAACAAATTGGAACAAATACTTTGCCAAAGTCATCACACCATCTAATTCCAATCATAGAGTTTGTTTAACATAAGCACTTCTGTGTTTTATCATTATATACTTTAGTAAAATATTTAATTTAGTTGTATGGTTGAGGGTTTCACTTCACCCTGCAGTGATTCTTTGGAATTATTCTTGTTAAGATTGACAGGATATAACAATTATAAGGACACTTCAACGACAAGCATTTAAAAACTACACTATTAAGTTAAGAATATTAGTATTATTGCTAGTTTTTTAGTATATAATGAAGGTGGCAAAAACAGGTAAAAGTTCTGAAAAATATGCTTTAACAGCAAAAATTTCCTCCAATCAAAAATACCGGGTCAAGACCGGGTCAGAGCTCCTGACCCGGTGACCCGGTCCATATAGTGACCCGAACTGACCCGGTGACCCGGTTTCATCTCTGATACAGCTTATGCTTCTGCTTCGTTGGAAATCTTCGAGCTTATTGCGAATATGTATCTCAAAAGGCAACTTCCTACTTTCATTCGTATACGTTTCTATCAGATGTCCGTTGAAACGTAATTGCTTATTGTAGGAATGAAGGAAGGAAATGGTTTTGGTGGTGGTTACAAGACTGTTAGTCTCATTTCGATTGGTTCGATCACTGTCGTATCTTTCAAATCTGGCTATTTACCACCCCTTTTATTCGAAAGGTTTTCTGCTGAATCCTCTTCGCAGTAGAAGTCTGCTTCTGTCCCGGTCGCTGCCATCGTCTTCTGACAAAAGTCTTACCTGCTGGAATTGTAAGAAAAATGTGGACTCGAACAAGGAACGGTTGTTTTGTAGTTCATGTAATTGCATTCAACCCTCGCCCGCTACTACATCAGCAAACTATTTCGACTATCTGGGTTTACCCATATCCTTTGACGTGGATTTAGCTGATTTATCCACACGATTTAAGAACCTCCAGTGGCAGCTGCATCCAGATAAATTCACATTAAAGTCTGAGGTACCTACATACATTATCTCTCAGCAATCACAGCGAAACTGTTTGTTTTGGACAAAAACCTGGATAAATTTCTGTAGAATTATTTACAATATAACTTATGTACGTGCATACGTACTACAGAGAATTCTGTTGTATAGTTTACTTACTGAATTCCATACATTCGATCAACATTAGTGTACCTTAGTTAGTTTGAGAGACGCATAGTGGTTCAAAGGATGTCCAAGTTTTCCAAAAAATCTCTAGTTTTAAGGAAAATGACTGCGTCCCGCGGCATCAAACGGTACCGGTACCGCGTCCATGTCTCATTACTTAGCTATCTGGCTTTAACGTCTTGCTTTTCAGCTGTTTCTGTATTGCTAACGTATAAATAGTCGTGGATTAATCGACTATTTCTTTTTGATCTTTCAACATCTGTTGTTGGGTTGGATATGCTAGCTTAATTTTATTGTGTTGTTTAGAGAGAACGAGAAATTGCAGAAGAACACAGTGCCTATTTAAATGGTGCTTACAGAACTATAACCAAGCCTCTGTCCAGAGCACTGTACATTTTAAGATTGTATGGCATTCAGCTGACTGAAGGTGAAACTGAAAGCGACTCAGATTTTCTACTAGAAATGATGGAATTGAATGAAGCCGCAGCGGAAAATCCGGATTTAAATGAGATCAAAGAAATGTGGAAGAAGAATCGGCAGAAGCTGAAAAGTTTAGAGCACGAATTGAGTGACTGTTTTTCCAGGAATAATATGGATGAAGCAAAAGCTGTGGCAATTCAGATAAAATATTACGCCACTTTACAGGAACAGCTAGACAAGCGATTGGAAAACGTATAATTATTTATTGTCTGTCTACATGTTTCTAATTGTTTATTGTATTTCAAAATCTTAAGTTTTTGTATAAATTTGAGATATTCACGTTGTGCAATTTGCACCAGATCCTTTGCGTGGTCTGCAATAGATTTGTGTCGTTAAGAAATTTCCCGGGCGGGTCTGCTGAACCGACCAGCCGGGCCCTGAGGCCTGATTGATGGCCCGGTTGGCCCGGCGGTCCGGTAAAGGCCCGACATACAAAAAAGTGTCAAACAATAGCTAGTGCTATTTATTACAACTTAGACAACTAGACTTCCTAGTGAAGGAAGTGAAATTGGAGAAATTTTGAAATGTTCACAACAATAATTTGACCGGGCCTCATTGGGCCCAATCAAGCCTGGCCGGGCTTCCAAGGCCCGGCTCTGGCCGTGCCTGCGCGGCTGACCGAGCCGTCCGGGCCTGCCTCCAGCAGCCGGAGTCGGGCCGGCCCGGTGCAGGCCCGGCCCGGAGCTCGATCCCGGCGCAACTCTATTCCGCAATACTCATGCTACATGTTGTAAAGAATAGAGGGGAAGAACACAGAGGGGTGGTGAGGAAGGGGCAAGGGTGAAGAACACAAGGAAAAGAAGGCGAAAGGGTAGTGACGTCATACAGTGCAAACCTATGCTCAAGGGGCGGGAGGGAGTGGGAGGGATAAATTTGGGATTGGGATTGGGGGTCGAAACGGGTACACTATACTACTCCAGCACAGCAAGATGGGTTACTCGGGCAGCAAAACTGATAGCGGGAATCGACTCTCCGTCCCAAAAAACCTTTGTATGCAAAATTTGAGCCACCCATGTAGCAAAATAAGGCGCCTTTGAAGCATACTTTTTGGCCATTTTAGCGTTTTGGCCGACTTTGGCCCCCAGCCAAAAATTTTTTCCGGCTCTGGGAGGCATAAAAACTAGCTTATTTACTTATTTTTGATTTGTACTACAAGAATATATATGGGTCTCATAGGCAAAAATTTTTCTATCTGTAGTTATTCAAGCTACAAAACCCCCTTATGAGACATCAAAAGCGAGAAACCGGAAAAAAACATCACACTCGTAAGCGATTTTTGGCATAACTTTTTAACGGAAAGCGGTACAGGGATGAAACTTCAGGAACATACTAAACTCGACACGTACAATTTTTTGCGCACATAATCTGCGCAGGATCTGCGCAGGAATCTGCGCAGCTTCTGCGCAGCCTTGTTTTACACGGTCATTCGACCATTTTCACTCAATTATAGGGGTCGCTATAGATATATATATATATATATATATATATATATATATATATATATATATATATATATATATATATACTTGCAAACATAAAAAATATTAGGACTGAAATGTCAACGATTATCACCGCTTTCTGACTGTTCTCCTACTCCTTAAGGTGGTGGTAACGTTTACCGCAGTCGTTTTCAAAACGTCATAACTTGCTCAATCTAAGATACAGTACAGGATATGATAAATCAATTTAAAGCTTGAAATGGGGGCATTTTGGTGATATCTTTAAAGTGCTGGTTCGATTTCGTGTATTTTTGGGCTTTAAAATCGCAATTGTCGTTGAAATTCATTCAAATTTGCTACAATTACATCAGTTAGCCTAGAAAAGATTTTAGAAAAATTTTGAAAATTTGAGTTTTGGAGAAATTTGCTGTTATCCGTCGTAACTGGCACTGTGGGTACCCTACTCGAGCGAACTTATAACCATTCGAATCGTCTCAGCAAGACCTACAACTTTGCTCCTGAGTATTCTTCGATTCCTTACGGTTTAGGAGGTGCCAGCTAAAATTCATTTTCGAGGTCCAAAACTGGCCACTTTTCGAAAAATCAAATATTGCAAGATTTCGACAATTTCAACAGCGCTAGGCTGTGGGTCAAGTATGGATCATATTTGTAGTCCTAAAGCACATGTTATGCTTAACGGAGAGCTCTCTGCGGCATCTGTGCCTACGCACCACAACGAAAATGTGAAATTTTGAAAATAGCAACCAGACAGTTTTGAACACGGATTTCTCTCAACTCATGCAACCAACTAGAAAACGGCTTTAGACACGCATTTTTGGGACAATTGTCGAGGGCTATTTTTCATGGTTTCACGTTTTGTCTATCCGTGGTTCGAGAGAAATAAGCATCCAAATTTGAAAATTTTGACGAAAATCAGACAAAATGTACATTTTCTCAAAATCTTGAGCTTACCTGATCACTAAAAGATTTCAGAAAAAATAGCCCTCTGGAAGACGTTTCTTAGCCTGAACTGGTCGCGTTTCTTTAGCTTTCCCACATTTCGAGAAATCCATGTTCAAAAATTGTTTTCTTGTTATCGCATGTTCAAGTCGAAGATTTGAAATGAGACAGGTATACAAGCTGTAATGAAATATATATAACTAGCTGCAACAAGCACATGCTAAGCTTTAAACTGATATAAAAATTATCGTTGAATTCCAAGAATTGAGCAAATTACGGTCTTTCAAAATTTGCTGCAAATACCCGTACCAGCACCTTAAACTTTATTTAACTACTTTGTTTTACACAGAGGAGACCACAAATCATTTTTAAACAAGGATTTCAGAAATCTGTGCAGCTTCATCAAGCTTTGCTCTAGACTACACTAGACCAAGCTGGCGTGCAGAGTCTTTCCGAGGGTCTTGGTTTCGCCAGAAATTACCTATAACCCGAGAAATTCATCAAAAAGTAAAAATTGTCGAAATTTCATGATTTTTCCACAATTCAAATGAGAATTACACAACTTTGAGACAGTTTCAGCAAAAACGAAGAAAGCCACCTGGCTTACTTCTAGGCCAAAATTTATGGGGGGGGGGGCGATATGGGGGGGTGCTCGACGAAGCCCCCCCCCCCCTCGATGGGGGGGGCTCACCGAAAATGGGGGGGCATATTTTTTGACAAATTTTTAGGGTTTTTGCGTAAAAAACGCTAAAAATCGCTGAAAAATAACTAATTTTGGGTGTTTTTTAAGCTAAAATAGTGGAAATTTAGGTAAATATCCGGCGAAGCCGGAAAAATTTTTGAAATTTTGGCTAAAAATGGTAAAAAAAGGACAATTTTTGGGGTTATGGGGGGGAGGTCGGAATTTATGGGGGGGGCTCCTCGAATGGGGGGTCCCACCCCACCAGTAGAAGTAAGCCAGGCCACCCTCTACATTAGTGCAAAAATGGTTGTGAAATTGTTTGCAGCTTGATTGAAACTGATTGCAGTTCTTGGAAAACCGGTTTATCAGCTAGTTTAGCTAGAGTCAACTAACCAAGATTATTTTTGCAAAAAGTATGTGCCTGCAGACGCTTTCTAATTTGGAGGCACCGTTGTCGAATGTTGTGGTTATATACATGTTGCAGTAATTGACAAAAGTCTGGAAGTTTGGAAACCAGCTGGTTTTGGAACATTTTATCTTGATTATAACTCGGAATGTTGAAATGGAAAATGAAGTTGAAAAATTGGTCTAGGAGCAAAGTTATGCAGTTTGACTAGCTCTTTCGATTTAATATGGTTTTGGCTAATTTCAAACAACTCTGCGACACTTATTCTGCAAAAGTCAAAAATTTCTAAATTTTGCCACAAAAACTCCTGGATTGTTTCTAATATCCTCAGGAACACCGACGTAGTGTGCTCTGAAAGTTTCAGACACATTGGATTACTTGAGCGAAATGTATCAACCAGAATACGGGAGACAATACCACCACCTTAAGGAAATACACAATTAGAATGCACCGGAGAAGACAGGAATTTTGACAATTAAAAACAGGTTAAATTGTTAAAAATCGTTAGTTGTCTCATAGATTTGTATAGTATATATTTGCATCTGTATAGTTGGGCAAGACAGTAGTTTTTGTTAGCATCAACTTGGCCTATTTTGTTTTAATTTGGATGACAATAATAGCAAAATAGAGATGTTTAGTTTAAGTTTTTAAGGAAAATATTGAAAATTTTTAAGCTGCCCCTTTCAATTTGCAGTCCTGGCTCTGGCCATAATGATGCCACCTGGTGTGGCGGCCCTACGTGCTCCAACTACAAGTTAGAGCTCCGAGAAAATTTCCAGCATTTTCTGAACACAAATAAAAATTGTCGCGAAAATATATTCGTCAATTGACGTCATATTGACATCGAGATTCTTGGCATATATATACATAAGATTAAGTTTACTTTTATGCTGTCTGTATATTATGTTCAAGTGAAAATTCAAATAATTTTTCTGAAAATTGCTATTCTTGTCTAAATTATTGTAAATTTTCGCTGTATCTGGCTATGAGCTCAGGCAACATCAGCTTCAAAAACTGGACTTGTTTAGAACATCAGCTTTTAAGTTTTGTGCATGGGTGACCTTTGCTTCTAATTATATATATAATTATACACTTTTTATTGGAGTTTTCTACATAACGAAAGTGCTAATTTTTCCACTTTTCTACAGAGTGTTTGCCGTTGTTCTCAACATGATTTGCTTTTACTCTTTACGGACGGCTACGATTTGCTCTATATATAACCTATTTGCTTGATCTTAACATCATTGGAATTTTTCGTGGATTATTTCGGTGGAACTGGTGGTTGCTGCATAGCAATATATATATTTGCTCTATATATTTTCCTTGCTGCATGCAAATCTGCTTTGCTGCTGCTTTGCTGCAAAACGATTACGTACTTCTCTGATTAATTAATTTATTTTGATTATATTTAATTTGCGCGGAAGCCAATTTCAATTACTGTGATCTGTCTGCCATGTCCACTCATCTTTGCGCCAAATGCCAGCTGGACTTGAGGGATCAGGCGGTGGTCAAGTGCTACTGTTGCACATCGAGCTATCACTCTGCCTGTTCGGTGAAAACGGACTTGGTCAACCCCTCATCTGGGGTAGTTTTCCTTTGTGAAAACTGCCGTCCGGTGGTGCCCTCCCTACACCAATGGAAGGGAGAATTCGAGAAAATGCGGTCGGATATGGCGGAACTTCGGCATCTGGTGCAGGGTGGTAGGGCGCAGTCGGTTCCACCCTCTGGTGCCACTGCTGCTACCGGTGCTTTGGCTGGCAATTCATCGGTGGAATATCTGCTGGAGCGGATGTCGGTGTTGGAGTCAAAGTTTGACTCTTTCATGGACAGTTTTGATATGGGTAATTGGATTGGTGAGCTGGCTCTCTCTATTTCACAGGCGACTGCCCAAGCTGTTTTCTCCAATATGTCTGAACTGGAGGAAGTCAGGGAAAAGCGCGACAAGATTTGCGCTTTTGGCGTTCAGGAGGATCCAAATAAGGCGGATATTGATCAGATCAGGGAAGTGTTTGGTGATTTGGGAATTGAGGCGGGAGCGGTGGTCACGACTTGGCGAGATGCCCCTCAGCGAGCAGGTCCTAAGCTGTTGAAAATTCAGATGTCGGATACTCGGGTGAAGAAGAGAGTCTTGGATCTGGCAAGGGAAAAGAAGCTACCCGAAGGATGGTCTCTACGGAGGGACATGACTTTCCGGGAGAGGGAGGCCCTTCGTAAGGCTGCGGCGAGGCATAACCAGGGTATGGTATCAACTGGAATGGAACCGTCCATTTCAGTGTCGTCTGGTGCTGGGTCTGGGCCGCCTGTTTCTTCTCGTGGAGGGACTGTGAATCGACTGTCGACTGCTAACCGAGGTCGCCGAGGGCAGGTGTCCTCTGGTGTCCCGAATCGGGTGATGCCAAATCTATTGGAATACAATGATGGTGTAGCAGATCTACTCCCGAATCCAGCCACTATGAACCTTGGTTTAGCCAGTCGCCCCCAGCGGGCCCAGGCCTTTTCTGGAATGGGAAACTAGTGTATGAACTTCAGTATCAATGTGATTATGTCTATGATCCATGCGTTGTACGTTGTTTTTATGCAAATGTTAATGGAATTTTGAGTAAAAGGAGGGAGCTTTTGTACTTATTAACTCAGGAGAGGTTTGATATAATTGCTATTTCTGAAACAAAATTAGATGAATCTGCTGATTCTATACTACTCCTGTCGGGATCGGAATACGAAATTGTGAGAAAGGATAGAAATAGGCACGGAGGTGGGGTTTGTCTGATCTTTGGTAAACATCTTGAGTTTAATAGTCCGGCCGTTAATAGACATCTAAAATCCGAATCTATTTGTGTTGATTTTAAATTTCGTCATTTGACATTACGTTTCGCATGCATGTATAGGCCTCCTGGTGATAATGTTGCTTTGGAATATGTAATTGATATTGGCTGTATAGTGAATTCATGTCGGAATAATATATTTCCAGTTTTTGTAGGAGATTTTAATTTACCAAATATTAACTGGGATTTATTATTAGCTAACAATAATAGGGATAATTCTTTTCTTGATCGATTAGCTGAAACTGGGTAACTCAAATAGTTAAAGATCCTACGCGTTTTGCCCCACCAAATATTTTGGATCTCGTTTTGATTTCTGATGTTACTCTTTCTACTCCTGTTCAGGTTCAGGTTATTTGTAATACTTTCAGTTTTGATGTTGTGACTGTTTTTGAAGCCTTGACTAAGATTAAGCCTACTATGGATAGAGGTCCTGATGAAATTCCTTATATTTTTTATAAAAAATTTGCCGCTGAACTTGCTTTTCCGATATGGTTATTTACCGATTTTGCTTGTAACACTGTGTAACCGTGTTTGTAATTACCGGCGTAGATGTGTATATGTGTGTGTTAACATTCCCCCTCTCCACGTGTTAATTACCTACATTGAGATATAAATGTGTGTGTTAACATTCCTCCCTCTTCTTTAATCGTGTGATGGCGTGATGTGAGGATATATATCTGGGCTAGGAATCTGGTTTGCAATAACATTCATCTATGGTGCAATCTCACACAATTATGTAAAGTAACACCTGTATTCTCTGAAATTCTGGGCATCAGCGATAAGTATTTAAGACGTACGTTTTGCCATTTGAGGGCCAGTCGGTCTACCTGCCGGTTCCTCTCTTTCTCGCGTCCTTAGTCCTTCTCCTCTGAAACTACTAAGCCTGTTCCTATCACCGCGCATCTTTGAGTGTGTGTTTGAACTGAGCATCACCCTGTCTGAAAGTCTGCCGTCACCTTATCTGTTGTCTGTACTCGTTATTTACAATAGTGAGTTTGTTATTTTATGACTTATACCATTAAAATATACATAGTACTAAACGTCGTTCTCAACTGCTCATTTAACATAACTTGTGTAGAGTAGGGTTGAGCTGTGTCTAGGCGAGTATAGTAGGCAGTATCACTTTATCTTAAGTCCGAGCAACGTCTACTAACTAAACCCTTCATAACCGTAGTAAGACGCTAGGAGTCTACATAGCCCTCTCCCATTTAGCTATTTCAGACCAGTTGTATAGCACGCAACTGGTTACATTGGTGCCGAAACCGGCTACCTGGACCTTTTCTCGACTTAACCCGTAGGCACCGTCAACGTGAAACCTCGATCTCAGAGTTCCCCCCTTAGCTCTTCTGAAGAAACTGCCATCACATCGTCACCAGACGGATCCGTTGTTAGGAGCCGTACCCTGAGTAGTGACTTTACTGATCCTCCGGAAGAGTATTTTTTTCACGATCCCCTACTTGGAGAGTCGTGGAACAAAAGTTTGTACCAGTTGAAGGGAGCAATGCCTGACGGTCCAGCACCAGATGCTAAAGCCGTAAGGGATCAAAATCTCATTGATCCCAAACTAATACCCATCTTTAAAGGCGAAATTTCAGATGACTTTGAAGATTTTATTAGCTACTTTGATAGGGTGGCCCTTGTAAATCAGTGGTCAGACTCTTTGAAGGCAACTATGCTCCCTGGTTACCTTCAGGGCTACGCTGCAGACCTCTGGACTGCCTTGCCTGCCGGTGTTCAGGGCTCATGGTCCAGTGTAGTTCCGGACCTTAAGGAAATCTTATCAGGAAAGTCGACGAGCGTGCATAGTTCCGAATTGCATCGTCGAGTGCAAAAACCTACTGAGAGCGTAGAAGAATTCGCCAGGGCGATTCAAAAACTAGCTAGGAAGGCATATGATGACTCCCTCAAGGGAAGTTCACGTGACAAGCTAATGCGTGAAACTTTTCTGAATGGTTTGAGATCTTCCATCCGAAGATTCATAGTGGGTTCCCGATCTTCTAGTTTCGAGGATGCAGTTGCTCGCGCCAAAGAACAGGAAGGGTACGAGGAGCTGGAGAAGCAGTCGACCTCCGGCTCCGTTAGAGCCGTATCCTTTAGGGACTACCCAAGTAGCCCTGATCGAAGTAGAGAAGGAAGTGGCAGTAGGGAACCATTTGCAGTATGGGAACTGACGGAACAGTTGAGGGAACAGATGAAATTGATGAAGGAACAACAAGACCTGTCTAGGGAACAAAGCCGACAGCTACTTGAAGCTGTCAAAGCCATGCAATCTCAACACCGATTCCCACAAAGAAATTCTCGGTTAGACTCTCGAGGATTTATAGGATCCGCTGAACGGAATCGCAGGACTGCTGATGGGCGTCCTATTTGTAACAGGTGCTCCCGCCCTGGACATATTGCTGCTCGCTGCCCACAATTCATCGAATCTAACCGTGCGCCTCCACGACCCAACCCGACACCAACTCGATTTGAGGTTAGGGCTTCTAACAATGAACGACGTAATCTTGGTTCAGCGGAAACCAGTGTGCGAACCATCTCAGACTCCGATAGTAACAATCTGCAGTGTGAAAACGAACACCTGCGTCGCCAGAATCAAAGGCTGATAGAACGGTGCTTGACTGGCAGAAATGTTAACGAAGATTCGTCGTGTAGGGTGATCCTACATGATTTACCGGCCCCTATAGATGAGAAATCGTTGAGGCCATGTGCCGCTCTGGCCAACATCTGTGCGGTCATGGAGAAGGGCGGAACGCCCATTGTCTATGGTTGGCTTGCCGGTATGCCGGTAGAAATGCTGGTAGACACAGGCAGTAATGTAACCTTGGTTGACAAATACTATGCTCCCCCGGATATTGAGCCTGTCTCTGGGCGTCCGCCTACGTCCTTGTCGGGCCACTCGTTGACACCTTAAGGCCAGTGCACGGTCAAGGTGCGGCTGGGGACTGACGAGATAGAAGTAGTTGCCTACGTGATGCCGTCACTTCCTTTTGACGTTATTCTAGGCACAAATGCATTAGCTGCCTTGGGCGCCAGCATGGACTTTAGGCAGGGCGTGCTTGCCTGTAGCGAAGAACTTCAGATGTTCCCCGAGCAACCCCTTCCAACCACACAGTCTTGCGCTAGGGCTGCGGTCGCTGAAACTTTGAGCGTCCCCCCTAGGGGCGAATTTGTTTTTGCAGCAACTGTGGAAGGGGGACAGGATGACACCCTGGTCATATTTGAGCCCCACGAACAGTTGGGTGAACGATATGGCTTGGGAACGGTGCCCGTGATAGCATATGTGCGTAACCAATCTATCCCGGTGCGTGTCGTGAACACGGGAGAAGAAACCATTGAACTTCCCAGTAATTTGACGTTAGGTAGACTTACGAGGTGCGGACCAGCAGACCTAGTGGTACGTTGCGTCACCGATACCGAACCAGAGGATACTCAGTTCTTAACAGAGTTGGATTTGTCGCAGGCATCACTCTCTGACACTGAGACAGATGAACTCAGAAAACTTTTAGTGACGTACCAGGACGTATTTGCTAAGCATGATATGGATCTGGGGTGTTGCAGTCTTGTTGAGCACACCATCAACACGGGGGATGCAACACCTGTACGACTGAAACCATATCGACTTCCTGAAAGTCAGAAGACTGAGGTCCGTAGGCAGTTGACTGAGATGGAGTCAAAGGGTTTGATACGACTGTCTGCCAGTCCGTGGGCAAATCCAATCCTGTTAGTCAAGAAGAAAGACGGAAGCCTACGTCTTTGTGTCGACTACAGGAGACTGAATGCGCTAACTCACGGGGATTTTTATCCCCTTCCTCGTACAGATGAGACCCTGGACAAGCTCGGGAAAGCTCGCTACTTCTCTACCATGGACTTAGCATCAGGCTATCACCAGATTAGTGTCGCCGAAGACGATCGGCAGAAGACGGCATTTTGCACCAGCTTAGGTACCTATGAGTACACTCGAATGCCATTTGGGTTGAAGAACGCTCCGAGCACATTTCAGCGTACGATGGAGTTGCTACTTGCTGGCATTCTAGACGAATTGTGCATCGTTTATATCGACGATATTTTGGTGCACTCGCCTGATTTTCAATCACACCTTGACGGTCTTAGAGCAGTGTTTGAGCGTCTCCGCCACGGGAACCTGAAGCTCAAGCTGCGAAAATGCATTTTCGGTCGAAATTCCGTCCCCTACGTCGGCTATGTGATCACGACCGAAGGAGTGAGGGTAGATCCTGCCAAGATAGCATCGGTTGAGAAGTATCCAATTCCCAAGACCGTGACTGAAGTTAGAAGCTTTGTTGGGCTTGCATCCTATTACCGTCGCTTTGTTCAGAACTTTGCGTCAATCGCTAAGCCGCTGAACGAGTTGTCCCAGAAATCACGTGAATTTAAATGGTCAGTGAACTGTCAGCTTGCTTTTGATTCACTTAAACAGAAATTAGTCTCCGCTCCTATTTTGGCTTACCCAGATTTTTCCGAACTTTTCACATTGTCCACGGACGCTTCAAACTTTGGTTTGGGTGCTGTCCTGGGACAGGACAAAGAGCGCAAAGAAGTAGTGATCGCATATGCCTCTCGTGGGCTGAGCAAAGCTGAGGCAAAGTACTCTACCATAGAAAGGGAAATGCTCGCAATAGTGAGGGCACTAAAGTATTTCAGGGCGTATCTTTACGGTCGTGAGTTTGTTATCTTCACCGATCACGCACCATTGAGATGGTTAGCGAGCGTAAAAGATACCTCGCCTCGATTGGCACGTTGGTCCATCGAGACGCAGGAATACACCTTCACGGTGCAGTATCGTCCTGGAAAGATTAATAAGGCAGCTGACGCCCTGAGCAGGTTGCCTGTACCGGACTGTAACGCTCTGACCATGCCGGAGCAGGCTGAACTGTTGCCTTCCTTGGCGAGCAGAATCCGTGAGCTGCAGCCCACTGACGAATTCTCTCGAGCATTTATTGAGTACTTAACTAATGGAAACCTACCTGAAGTCGATTCCCTGGCCCGTAAGGTGACCCTCCAGGGGCCGGTATTTTTCCTCGAGAATGGCCCACTATACCATGTTTGGTGCGACTATGAGGGTAGACGACGAGGTCATACTTGGCCCCAGCTGGTAGTGCCGCTGGAGCTGGTCCCAGAAGTGTTGGAATTATACCACGACCATTTGTTTTCGGGTCAAATGGGAATAGCGAAGACGTTCGACCGTATCCGTCGTCGCTTCTACTGGGAATCCATGTATGCGGACGTTAGGGAGTGGTGCAAAAGCTGTGTGGACTGCGCCACGAAAAAGTCTCCCAAGGTTAGCACGCGAGTGCCTTTGAAACCTATCGTGGTCACTGAACCGTTCGAAGTTCTCAGTGTTGATTGCGTCGGACCTCTACCTACCACGGAGCGAGGAAACAAGCACACAGTGGTGTTTTCCTGTTTGTTCACTAAATGGCCTGAGGCATTTGCTATTGCGAATACCCGAGCCGATACTACGGCTAGGGTTTTTGTAGAGCAAATCGTTTGCAGACATGGAGCGCCCCGAGCCCTGTTGTCGGACAGAGCCAAGTCCTTTCTGAGTGAATTAGTCATAGAGACCTGTAAGTTACTAAACGTTCGTAAACTGAACACGAGCGGCTATCGACCTGAGACAAACGGTAACTGCGAGCGTCTAAATAAGAGCCTGGTCGTGGCTCTTAGTGCGTATGTAAGTTCCTCGCAGAAAGATTGGGACGTGTATCTGCCTTATATTCTGCTTAGTTACAGGACTGCTATCCAAGATAGCACTCTAGAGACTCCCTTTTGCCTTGTGTATGGGCGGGATCATTCCCTTCCCAGTGAAGCTGATTTGAGGGAGGGGGTCCGGGATGTCGACCCTGAGGACTATAGACGGGTGATGGTCAGTAGGCTCGAAGCAGCCCATGCACTCGTTAGGCCTAACCTGGATGCGGCGAGATGTAAACAGAAAACTTACTATGACCGCAATGCTAAAGATGACCAGTTTCAACCAGGACAGCGAGTGTGGCTGTATGTACCCGTTGTCGGAAAAGGAAAGGTGTCTAAGCGGAGCCACTTATGGCACGGACCGTTTCGTATTATCGACCGACCGTCGAATGAAACGGCTATCATTCATAGATGTTCTGGTAGCTCGAAAAACGATAAACGGGTCCATGTAAACCGCCTGAAAATCTGCTACGACATAGGTAAAAGGCCCTCCCATGTGGAAGGTATTGGTGAAACCGATACCCCTGGGCAAGAGATGGTTGAAGATAATCAAGGTCCTTCGGACATTCCAGAAGATAAGGAGCTTGCGGTAGGAGAAACCCCTCAAGGGACAATTGAATGCCCAGTCGAGGAATGGCCGCTTAACCACGTCATTTGGGCCAAACTGAAGGGTTATCCTTTCTGGCCTGCCCGAATTGCTCTTGAGAGTGAAATAGATTTAAGCATACCCAAACGACAAGGAGATTGGATCCTTGTAGTTCTTTGGGGGCAAAGACTATGCTTATGTTGAACGTGGCAACTGCCGCGACTTCGAGGCATACAAGCAGCAGATAGAAGGCAAGAAATTAACTCGTGGAGTCGCCAGAGCTCTTAAGGAAGCGGAAAGTTACAAGCCGACTGATTACCATTACATACTGGGAGACCCAGCACTGCAATCTGATGATCCATTGGTTAGTCTGACAACGGATGATATAGGTCCAATCGATTCCGGAGGGGGGCACGCGGACCAGTCAAAAATGCCATTGGTCACTATTGGAGGAAATCCTCTGGTTAGTTTCCTGCTTTGTGTCACGCTTCTGCTACTGGCTCTCCTGAGACAAGGAATAGCTGTAGGCAACACATTGGAGGAACTTGATTTAGTTTTAATGAGACCATCGTTAGAAAGAAAGGGCATACGAATTCACCCTCACTTTTCCGCAGTTTTTCGAAGTCTCGGTCTGTTGGATAACAGTCATGGTTTTGTGGACCACCACCTTATTATCCCCTTAAACTATTCGCTACAACCGCCCCCACTCCCACCTGATTGTCCACTTCGCCACCCTCAAAAAAATGAGTCGTGGATTAAGCACCTAGAGTTTAAATTATGTGTAGGAGCCATATCGCTAAACCATTCATTGAACGAAGTATATTCGGCAGCAAAAATAGAAGTGGACGCACTAAAAGCAGATTTGACTCTGATCGTGGGAAACAGTTCCGCCGATGACGGCAACCGTGGTACTCGTAGTCTGTTCCATGGGTTAGTGTGCTTCGTCGAGTCTCTCTTCGGTGGCTGCAATGAGGGCGGGGCGGACGTTGAATCCGTCCGTCGCGCGTTACATGCAATGGAAGCAGAAGAACGAGAACTCAGCCTCCAAGTAGACGCTGCGAATAATCGGATATTGGCACTCTCCAAAGTATCTCGGGACAGTTTGAGTAACACTAATTCGCGATTAGGCATTCTAGGATACGGAGTAAGATCACTTACGTCATTGTATGGTGAAGTACTTAACAGATCTGAACATGAGGATCAGTTAGTTCGCGATCTCGGCAGAATTAGTGATCTCCACAGCGATCTGTTAATGTACGTGGTTAAGTGGACTACTAGTGTTGTTCACTGGAATGAAGCGCTAGAATCAGCTAAGCGTTTAATGCATAGCTTGTTTGGGATACAATCGGGGTATCTGCCAGCAGAGCTAGTACCCGTCGCGGCTCTGCGTCGGTCTCTGGAAGGAGTGCAGGCTAAACTACAGGAGACCGGCCGAAGTTTGACCTTCAGTCCAGCTCAAGTGAGTACGTACTACACTATACCACTTGTCGCTGCCGCCTACTATGGCACTGACAGAATTGTGTTAAAAACGAAGCTCCCCGTTTCCCAGACGGATGCGATCTTCCAGTTGTGGCAACTGGAGGTGAAGGAGATGGCCACAAATACTTCCGCTTTTACTCTTAGTGTCCAGCCCCAGTACGATTTTGTAGCTGTTAACAGCCGTCATAATCGTTACCTGTTACTGTCTGAGGCTGATCTACAGACATGTTCCGGTCATCACCTTAAGCGATGTAGGAAACAGTTCTCGCACATGGCCTCAGATGAGCCGTCTTGTGAGTTTGCGCTGTTTACCTATGAGGAGGTCGCCGCTATTAAGAAACGCTGTAATTTTAAGGCTACCAGCATCCCCAGCCCTCCTAGATTTGTTGATCTTGATGATGCGTTGTGGTTTGTAGCCTACTCTTCCGCCGAAGTGCGAGTAGAATGGGCTAATGATCAGCATAGCTCCTTCGGGACAACTAATAGCGTGACTCTCTGAAAATCGCACAAGCATATAACCCCCTGCCGCTGCACCTAGATTTTGCTGAAATGAAAATTGAAATTTTGGAGGAACCTGAATCTTTATCTCCAAGAGAGCCCAGTCTAGCTAATTTTAGTAGTGATCTTAAGTTAGCTTACGTAGGCGAAAGCATTTTGGCAAGATATGATGACCTTATGTCCATTGTTCGTGAACGACAGCGGTCTGCTCGTTCGAGACAGGAACTACTACAGAAGGCTACTCGCACAGCCGTTGATGCAATTAAGGCTACCAACGAGAACCATGAGTGGTGGTTCTACGGTTTGCTGGCTGGTGAGGTGGCGTTGTTTGTTCTAATTGTTGGTATTATGGTCCCCGTGCTTTGTAGAGGCGGGCTAGCAGGTTTTAGTTTTTCGCACCGACCGGTGGTTAACGCCCCTGAACTTGAGTTGTGTTTGTCTGAAGTGTCCCCTTCCCAGCATCAAGAGACAGTGCAGCCCGTGGGAGGTACTCCTAGGGTAGTTCAGAAGTTTCTGTCTTTCAAGCGAGCGAAACAGATGGAGGAAGTGCAACCTTGAGTTTCGTCAAACTTTATTAGCTATCTACTTTAATGTGTATATAATACAAGTAGGAAAAATGCTCCTTGCAGTCGCATGAAAAAGTTAATATGAGCTATGATGGTCAACATTTAAATGTGTCAAGGACAAGATTTAAAATGTTTAATATGAGCCAACATCTAAATAAGTAGAGGACAAGATGTAAACGGCTAATATGAGCCGCTACGTTTCTCTTGGGCTCATATTGACGCTCATTTAGCTTTTGCTTACTTTTAATCCAACACTGAAATGGTTTGCATGAATAACGACGCATAAACATTAATTTTGCAAAGCTGTACGTAAATGTTTTCTTCTCCACCGCTACATTAAAGTATATACACATTTCAGGCCACCATATAAGTCAACAAAACGAAACCGAAGTCCAATCTAATGAAGAAACGAAAATGTGGAACTTATGTTGTGAAATCTTGAGAAATCACATTTGAAGTTATCATCGCAAGCATCACATTAATTCAATATGTTCCCAAGACAATCAAATCGTTTATAAACACTGATGCTTATATGCTAACCGTAAACTGTATCTATGTTTGCCATTTTAGTTGCGTCAATATGAGCCCAAGAGAAACGTAGCGGCTCATATTAGCCGTTTACATCTTGTCCTCTACTTATTTAGATGTTGGCTCATATTAAACATTTTAAATCTTGTCCTTGACACATTTAAATGTTGACCATCATAGCTCATATTAACTTTTTCATGCGACTGCAAGGAGCATTTTTCCTACTTGTCCTCCGTCAAGTTTTTGGGAATGCTGCCATAACTGTAATAGCAGCAATCACAAATTCCGTGTATGCAAGATTTCAGCCTTCCAGCTATCTCCAGTAGCTTGAACAAGGAACCGGTTCAACGTTGAACCAGTTGAACCAGATCTGGCCAGCCATGGGTCAGATCACTAAAGTAACACCACCAGTGAATTCCCCATGCCCAGTAACCTTGGTATGCAAAATTTCAGCCTTCCAACTATCTCCAGTAGCTTGAACCAGGAACTGGTTCAATTTTGAACCAGTTGAACCAGATCTGGCCAGCCATGGGTCGGATCACCAAAGTAACACCACCAGTGAATTCCCCATGCCCAACAACCTTTGTATGCACGATTTCAGCATTCCAACTATCTCCAGTAGCTTGAACCAGGAACTGGTTCAACTTTGAACCAGTTGAACCAGATCTGGCCAGCCATGGGTCGTATCACCAAAGTAACACCACCAGTGAATTCCCCATGCCCAATAACCTTTGTATGCAAAATTTCAGCCTTCCAACTATCTCCAGTAGCTTGAACCAGGAACTGGTTCAACTTCGAACCAGTTGAACCAGATCTGGCCAGCCATGGGTCGGATCACCAAAGTAACACCACCAGTGAATTCCCCATGCCCAATAACCTTTGTATGCAAAATTTCAGCCTTCCAACTATCTCCAGTAGCTTGAACCAGGACCTGGTTCAACTTTGAACCAGTTGAACCAGATCTGGCCAGCCATGGGTCGGATCACCAAAGTAACACCACCAGTGAATTCCCCATGCCCAACAACCTTTGTATGCACGATTTCAGCCTTCCAACTATCTCCGGTAGCTTGAACCAGGAACTGGTTCAACTTCGAACCAGTTGAACCAGATCTGGCCAGCCATGGGTCGGATCACCAAAGTAACAAGACCAGTGAATTCCCCATGCCCAATAATCTTTGTATGCAAAATTTCAGCCTTCTAGCTATCTCCAGTTGCTTGAACCAGGAACTGGTTCAATTTTGAACCAGTTGAACCAGATCTGGCCAGCCATGGGTCGGATCACCAAAGTAACACCACCAGTGAATTCCCCATGCCCAATAACCTTTGTATGCAAAATTTCAGCCTTCCAACTATCTCCAGTAGCTTGAACCAGGAACTGGTTCAATTTTGAACCAGTTGAACCAGATCTGGCCAGCCATGGGTCGGATCACCAAAGTAACACCACCAGTGAATTCCCCATGCCCAATAACCTTTGTATGCAAAATTTCAGCCTTCCAGCTATCTCCAGTTGCTTGAACCAGGAACTGGTTCAATTTTGAACCAGTTGAACCAGATCTGGCCAGCCATGGGTCGGATCACCAAAGTAACACCACCAGTGAATTCCCCATGCCCAATAACCTTTGTATGCAAAATTTCAGCCTTCCAACTATCTCCAGTAGCTTGAACCAGGAACTGGTTCAACTTTGAACCAGTTGAACCAGATGAACCAGACGAGATACGGTGTCGGCACTATGCTCATCGTGTTCAGAGACCCCGATTTACTATATATGGGTACCACCCCAAGGCCGAAAAACGCTGTTTTTGCCCGTTTTTAGACTATTTTCAAATTTTCGGACTTAATTTTTCAGCTTGAAGGTGTCCAAAAACGTTATTTTTTCCATTTTTGACCGTCTATAAAAATCGAACCAGATCGAAATTCGGAAAAAACATAAACTCGCTAAGTACCATTGCCTAGATATTCAAAAAATAGTATAGAAAAATTTTTCCTATGGGCCGTTCGAAAAATCGAGTTAACACAAAATTGACAAAAATCATGCTGAATACAGAGAAAAAAACCCCACTTTCAAACCCGTAAGAGAAAGTCGATTTTTTCAAAGTTCATTTTTTCCGGGCAAGTTTGGTATCATTCGAAAGCTCTTGGCCTGGAGATTTCAAAAATGTAAATATTAGCTCTTAATTCCTTCCCGTTAATTAGTTATGCCTAATTAGCACTTTTCAAAATCCGCAAAGTGCCTTTATAGCTCATATTATGGGGGGCTCTCCGAGCTCCCCCATGATATATAGTCTGAAAAAAACAAGAAAACAAAAATACACCATTGCTGTAAAAATTGCTGTATACTTATATACGTTTGGTTATCATATATCTTGTAACTCCTTATCACCCTGGAACCAAAAGTATATGGACTCGTACCGGGTTCTGTATAGTGCATAACGTATGTGCAGTATTGTTGTTGTAATGAGACGTTAGGTCTAGTAATTACATCTATGGATCAGTTCGTAGAGGGGGTGTTTGTTCCATATAGATTGAATCGCCTGCTGTTTTTTTCGAATTAGTGAAACTAATTCTGAGAGAATTAGTGTCCTCGTGAGAATCGAAGTCAGGAAGTCATTCCTGTGAGACTACCCGGTCCAGTCTCGGGAATGCTCAGCTGGGGGTATGCTGTCACAGCGCCCCGTCTGACGCCGAAAACAAAGAAATGACAAAAAAAGAAGTTGGTATATGTAGGATAGTTAGGGCAAGCGTATTATTTTGGTTTTTTCAAATTAAAAAAATATCGTGTTTTAGCTGTAGCGTTGCACTAATGTCGTCGGATGTCCAGACTGCCAGGGCTGGCTATTGTGACGCTGACCGTGCCTTTCGAACGGCCAAAGCACGGTTGGCTAAAGCGAAACGAGTAGTGTTTGCTGAAGAAGAGAGCGTAAAAAATTCAACATCGACGAGAGCCTCCGCTTTGAAGAAGTACTTAGTGCTGCGGTCACAGAAGCCGCCTGTCTCGAAGGCATTCTAAGGTGCAAGCGCTACAGAATGTTCCCCCACCAGTAAAGTTGCCCGGAAGCGAGTAGAGATATCGAAGACATGTTTCTCCGATACTTCTACGGAAAACGATGAGTCCTCGGACACCCTGAGCGTGACTAGTCCGGAAATTGCTCGATTTAAGTTGAAAAAGCCCTCTGTCGCTGGCAGAAAACGTAAAAAGAAGTGCGAATCTCGAGCCTTACCCAGTTTGTTTGACTTAGCAGGAGGCCCTAGTAGAGAACCACGGTTCCTTCATCCTAAGCTGTCAGTACAGTGGAAAACCGAAGTATTAGGTGACATAGCGAGACTCGAACGGGAGATTAAACAGCATCCAGGGCCAGACAGACGTCCACCCGAGTGGTGGATCAATGACTTCACGGGGTCCTTTGAGCGTCGATATTGCGCACTGGTCAATAATGGCCCGGAAAGCCCTCTGGTACGAAATATGATGGACTATCTTAGTCGTCGCGTGGCCCAGACTGTGGCAACTTGGAATACCCGTTCGGAATTACCCTTTCATTGAGTTAGGGGCCTAGCTCTCGGATTTTAACTTCGGTAGAAGCCGAGATGCCTAAGACATTAACCTGAATATATTACGTTATCGCCGTATACATACAAATATTTAACCGCATGTAACCGTATTTTATTTAATTTTATTGGGTTGCCGCTTTTTCAACAAAAAGGCAACCCTTTAACTTGGGTATGTCCGTTATTGTGTTGCCCACTTTTCCAAAGGAATGGGCAACACCTTGTTATTGGTCTGTGCTTATTATTATTATCCGTCTGTCCCCCCCATAGATCTCGAGATTGGGAAGGGATACAGGGATAGTTGATACCTTATTTTGAAGCCCTTGACCAGGACATCTCCCGGAAGCAAGATGGTTCCGAAATTCCGGGTTTTGAAAATTCGGATTTTTTCGGATGGTAAGGGGGGACCAAGGCGAAATTTCAAAAATCCAAAATTTGATCAAAAATTTTTTATCTCCGATTTGGCTCAAAAGTCGGTCATAGGGTAACTCGACCACGCTGATTTCGAAACTGAAATCGAAATTTCCGGAAAATTTACGGATTTCGAGATATTCTATCCGGAAAATTCCGGATTTTGAAAAATTTTTCCAAAAGTGGTCGATATGGTACTCAAATGAAAGAGCTCGTCGAGCTGAGTAATTTTTATCATTACCATATTTTCCGGAAATGCTTCTAGCGAAAGTTATGGCCGCAGATCGGAAAATCCAGAATTTCCGGTAAAAACCGGATTTTCAAAAATTCGTTGAAACATGGGCAATATGGTACTTAATTGAAAGCTCTTTGAGTCGTGGGACAGATTTCCTGAAAAGAAACAGCTTAACAGGTTTCTAGCAAAATCTATACCACAAAGGAACGTGTTGTGGGCAACACATTCTTGCAGTAGCGCTAGTTATTATTATTATTCTCCGGATTCTTGTCCCCCCCCCTCTATCTCGAGATTGGAAAGGGGTAGAGAGGTGGTTGATACCTCATTTTGAAGGTCTTGACTTGAACTGCTCCCGGAAGCGCGGGGAGCCCCGGGGGAGCAGAGGTGCTCCCGGAGCAGCCCCGTGAGTAAAAATGAGTAAAATAGAAAAGTTGTCCAAATGAGCTAATTTTGGTATCATTCGAAAGCTCTCGACGAGTAAAGAAAAAGTTGTAATAGGGTCAAGGCCTGAAAATGCACTCATTTTGAGTTATGAGGCGAAAAGTGGTAAAAAATGGCCCAAAACGGCCAAAATGGCTCAAAATTGAAAGTTCTCAGATCGGACTCATATCAGTATCATTCGAAAGCTCTCGTTGCGTAGATAAAACATTGTAATAGGGACAAAGCACCAAAATGTACAGAAAATGAGTTACGGGGCCTCAAATGGGTCAAAATGGCCAAAACTGGTCAAAATGGGTCAAAATCAGAAGTTATGGAAAAACGACAATATGGGTATCAATCGAAAGATCTCTTTAAGTATATAAAAAGCTGCCATAGGGACAAGGAGTATTGTCGTAGGATAATTGACTTATCTCGTTTATAAGAGGAAAAATGACAGCGGCAACCCATTCATGCCACTTCGCTTGTTTATCCTTGTGTTGTTTAAGTATATATATGGCTGCCAATTATTTCGTGAATGAAGTGGCGATCCCTTACCTTTCCGCCAGTGACCAAAGGCTGATCCAGAATTCTCAATACGCCCCCACCGCACCATTCTACGTAGCTTTTGACCCCTCCCCTACCCTACTGTTGGAATTCACGGAGGCCTATATCCGGAGCGCAGACGTGACTGCCAAACCCGTTTCCGAGATTACTGTATTTGCCCAACGCCCCTCTTCCCAAGAGTCACGTCATCCGATGAATCTCCGATCCTATGTGCTAGACATAACAGAGCTAGACGTGCGCACATTCATGGTGGCGGAATCGCGTAATATCTGGGTAGAAATCTTTAATTCTCTCCGCTCTTCCTTCTCAATTTACAAGTTGCCGGGCCAAAGCCTCTTGTATTGCTTGAATGGCACCCCATTGCGGTCCTTCCTACTTTCCGATCATCCTCGAGCGTTGGTGCTGACAGTCCTGTTCTGGTGTCAGTGGCGTCATCATTCTCGTGCTCGCCGGGCGGAGCGCTATCAGTCGATCCTGCGCAGCTCCCTGCCGAATTGCATGTCTTATTTCTCTTGGGATCTACCGCTGCAACGAATCGATTTGAGCTCATCGCTGATGCCATTGGTACCTTGCGACGATTCGGAGTCGGATGAATGAGAACGGCTTTGTGGAAATGCAATTTGGCGGCTTCATTCACAAACTGTTGGCGAAAAAAAAGAAGAAAAAATAATACCTGCTTTGCTACTTTGTTTTTTTAACGCTTACGTATCATTATATTATTGTCACGTATCTTATTTTGAACTCTTACCTAAGTTTTGTCGTGTATTTTGAACTCTATAGTGTAAAAAAAAGGTAAAGGTGACCCCTGGAGAATATCTCCATCCCTGCTTCAGGGACAAGGGGTGCCGGTGCTCTATAGTGTGCTTTTCATTAATTTGTTTCCAATATATGTAGTGTAGTTTTTGCGGTTGTGCGTGACGTAGCAGCCCGGAAGCAGCCTTTTCTTCCATGGTGTCTAAACGTCTGAGTCTGCACCCACCCTACCGTCTAGATGTTCTTTGTTTTGGATTAATCTGCCTACGAAGTACGTACGTACATCTGTAAAACAGTAAGCACATATATACATCCACATTGAAAGAATGCTGAAACAAGCCTTTTAGAAATCAGTACGTACCCTTTTGTATAGTCTGGCCATGAAGACTCACTCTCACCACTGTTATAGTTATGTTTTTTTACCTTGGTCTTGATCTCTCTGCTTGGCTTGTCGGTCAGCTTTGAAAACAAAATCAAAATGTTAACAACTTACCCATGGTAGTACGTATGTACGTCCCGCACATCTAAATGTGTATACAGTCAGGATGTAAAGGCGGTGCATAAATAGCTCGTATATGTAATACCGGTGTTCCAGTTAATGTTAAGTTTCAGTTAAGCATAAATCGGCCCAGGTAATCGGTAAAAGACATGGGCGCTACCCCGTAGCGATCTTGCCAGAGATCGCTTACAATCTGGTAAGATGGGCTACGGGTTGGCGTCCGGAGTCTGGCGGCGAAACAAAGCGCCAATAAGGGCCTTGGTTTACGGGACGCAACGTTTAGTAACGTAGAAGACAAAACTGCCAGGAATTCCAATTCAAATATATAACTAACAGCAGAGGGTTACTAAATGATAAAACGTCGAATCAGTTTGGGGTGTCTACAGTAGCGAATCTTGCGAGATCTTTTAATTAGTCTAGCATAAAACGCTACTATCTGACACCCCCGCCTGTCTCATATATATGAACGCCTCCGATCCTCCTTCGTAAATGTTTCTCAAATGACCAAAACATTCTCACCATCTGATTTTATAATAACGATCCTCTTGCACCGCCAGATGTTTGTTAAAAACTGGTTTGCACTGGCCACTTGCAGGCATTCTACGTGGGTGGCTGAATTAGATACATTTCATAACGCCTTCATTCCCCCTCCTGATTCTCCCATACAGTGCCTCTGGCGCACCTGCAGAAACTGGTTTTATTTTTTGAGTAACGCCGTTTTCCTGTTATCCCACTAAGTGTTGTGCATCACTAGTTTTTGCGAAATATCTTGATAAAATTTTTCAATTTCACACATTGTTTTTGTGGATGGTACAATGGCACGTACAAGGCTTATAGGCCCTTCAAAACAAAGCCGCCCCGCTACAGTAAGTTAGTACCAAAATTTTCTTCATTTTTCTTTTCATACTTAATCCGATTCGGCGGGTACGATGCGCTCCAAACAGGCCTCCCCTTCTCGTGTATACTCTGCTTGGAACCAGAACGTTCACGTTGAACTCCCTCCCCGGAGTAATTCGGCACCCCGGTTGTTGGCTAGCGCACCTGGGCAGGTCATAGATACCCACGGGGAGTCTAGTTCGGAGGGATCCCAAGTTCTGCAGAACCCGCTCTCAGAAGCCCTGCAGCCCCAGGATTATTTCAATTTGGGAGCACAGGCGGCGGCAATGACCTTCCATGGGGTCTGGGCGGTTCCCCTGGTGAGTAACGTGGGTAGTTTCGGTGGGCCGTCGGCCTTTGTTCCGTTCTCGTCGGCCCCTCCTCGGCAGGAATATGCGGGACCCTCCAGGCCTTTGCCCCGCAGAGGTTATCGGCTCCCTCGTATTTGTCAGTATCACTCTGTTTGTAGGGGAGAAGGGAATAGCAATGGGTATCTCACTCACCGATCGTTTCATTACTGCCCGTATTGGCGGCGCATTACGGGGCGGCGGTCTCGGGCTTCCAGGGGAAGATCCCTTCGGTTGGGTCTGAACCAGCCGCAGCCGCCGGACAACTCCCAGTGAGTTGCCCTCCAGTCCACCTAAGCATAAACTGTTTTTTGTACATAGTGTAAATAGCCTTATTTAATCTCCATTTATATCCTTATTCTTATCATCACTTGTCTATACTTCTCGGTGAGTGTCTTCCTTATGTTTTCTTTTCGCAGGAGCTCAACTTAATTGGGGGAGTAATGTAACCGTGTTTGTAATTACCGGCGTAGATGTGTATATGTGTGTGTTAACATTCCCCCTCTCCACGTGTTAATTACCTACGTTGAGATATAAATGTGTGTGTTAACATTCCTCCCTCTTCTTTAATCGTGTGATGGCGTGATGTGAGGATATATATCTGGGCTAGGAATCTGGTTTGCAATAACATTCACCTATGGTGCAATCTGACACAATTATGTAAAGTAACACCTGTATTCTCTGAAATTCTGGGCATCAGCGATAAGTATTTAAGACGTACGTTTTGCCATTTGAGGGCCAGTCGGTCTACCTTCCGGTTCCTCTCTTTCTCGCGTCCTTAGTCCTTCTCCTCTGAAACTACTAAGCCTGTTCCTATCACCGCGCATCTTTGAGTGTGTGTTTGAACTGAGCATCAGCCTGTCTGAAAGTCTGCCGTCACCTTATCTGTTGTCTGTACTCGTTATTTACAATAGTGAGTTTGTTATTTTATGACTTATACCATTAAAATATACATAGTACTAAACGTCGTTCTCAACTGCTCATTTAACATAACTTGTGTAGAGTAGGGTTGAGCTGTGTCTAGGCGAGTATAGTAGGCAGTATCACTTTATCTTAAGTCCGAGCAACGTCTGCTAACTAAACCCTTCATAACCGTAGTAAGACGCTAGGAGTCTACATAGCCCTCTCCCATTTAGCTATTTCAGACCAGATGTATAGCACGCAACTGGTTACAACTGGATATATACCACAAGATTGGAAAGATGCAAATGTAGTGCCAATTTTTAAAAATAAAGGGTCTAGGAGCCAACCGGATAACTATAGGGATGTATCGTTGACATGTGGTGCAGCTAGACCGTTGGATTGGATTTTAAAGGTACTTTACGATCACATTGTTTTGATAATAATATAGGTGCTCCTGCTCAGCATGGTTTCTGTAAGGGTAAATCGACTGTTACGAATCTGTTAAATGGACTACTGCTTTAGATAATCGTTTATGTACTGATGTGGCATATATTGATTTAAAAAAAGCTTTCAACTCAATTTCACTTCCTAAACTTAGAGTGAGATTGCAAGCTTATGGATTTCAAGGGGATGTCTTAAATGTAGTATCTTCTTTTGTAAGTGGTAGACGTCAGAGAGTTAAGCCGCACGATGCCCATTCAACTTTTGTTGATGTAACTAGCGGGGTTCCTCAAGGTTCAGTTGTTGGTCCGACTTTGTTTTTAATATATATTAATGAAATTTTAAACCTATTAGGTTCTGTGAATTGTGTTGCCTATGCCGATGACATGAAATTGTTTGCAGTTGGTACTGATAGAGATTTAATATTAAGTTCTTTGCTACAAGGGTTTTTTGAATGGGTTGAAAATTGGCAACTATTGGTCTCATGGACTAAGTCCTTTGTTTTGTATATTGGAAGACAAAACGCAAAGACCCCTTACACTTTTAATGAAAACACTTTGCTGAATTCTGATGGATGCTCAGATTTAGGTGTGTGGGTTTTAGTCAAAATTTAAAGTTTGGAGTTCACATAAACCGTATTGCGAACAAGGCTTTATCAGTTTTGTCTATTATGTTACGAAGTTTTACTTCGGATGACTTATCTGTGAGGATAAGACTATATAAAGCTTATGTGTTACCAATACTATCGTATGCATCTGAGATTTGGAATCCTTGGCTAAAACAAGATATTGAAACAATTGAAAAGGTTCAGAAGAAGTTTTGTAACTCTATCTATGAATTTAGACATTTATCATATAAAGATCAGTGCGAAATCTTGGGTCTGGTTTCTTTAGAACTAAATAGACTGATCACTGATTTGACTTTGGTGTATAAGATTGTTTATGGACATGTTGGAATATCTTTTCAGTCTCTGTTTTCGTTATCAGCTAATGTACGTAATACACGGGGTCATCTATTTAGATTGGAAAAACCAAAATTTTCTTTAGATATTAGAAAGTATTTTTTTCACTAACAGAATAGTAAACTCATGGAATTCTCTCCCAGAAAATATTGTCTTAGCTAAAGATATAAAGACCTTTAAAGAGCTTTTATTTGAAAGCAGGCACTTACTTTTGCGCCATCTCATTGTATATAAATGGTAGATTAAGGAAGACAACGTATGTGCGTCTGATGTCTCAGTTTGTAAATGTCTTTAGTATATATGTTGCGCGTGTTTTGTGTTACGGATGATTAAGCTTATACTTGAGTAAATCGATGTACCGTCCTTGTTGAATTTCTTCGGAGTAAATCTTTCTTTCTTTCTTCATGATAAATTTCCATCCATTAAACATGAGGATAAAATTTTTCACACGTTTCAAAGAAAGTTGAATTAAATTTAATTTTTCCTTTTTGGATAGCTTCATCTGGATTTTTAAATTTTAAATGACATCTCTTCAAAATATAGAAATCTTGCTATTTGTTTCATCCATAATTTTTTAATAATTATGTTGCACTCTGCGCTAAATTACGTAATTCCTAAGGAAACAGCAAAAACATTCCATACGATTTAAACAATTAAAATAATTAGATCTGAGCTAAAACTGACATATAATTATAAAATCTTAACTGACAACGGTGCATCTAATGATGAAACAGCGCCAAGGCTTCAATATATTATATACAACTTAGCATTAAGTATCTTCTATCAGTAGTTAAATTTAAAAAGGGAATCGGCGGGCGTGTGCTACCTATTCTGATTTTCTGAATTATATTTGTAAGTATTTTTTCTGTATATTAATATTTATATATGTAACAATGAATTAACGATTATACATTAGACATTATCATTATTAATTCTAAACATTTTAAGTAAGGAAATAGCGCCGCAGGCGAAAATTTTTGAGAAAATAGTATTCTGGCTGAAGTGAATGGCAATATTTCAAAAAGTTTAAAGAAATTTTGCGAAAATTTTCAAAATTTTAATAAAATTTTACCTTTTATGATAGGCCAAAATTGGTTCCGGTTCCGGTTCCGGTACGTTTTCAAAAACCGGAACCGGAACCGGAATTCCGGTCGATCCCTAATATATAGAATGGTAAAAGCAGCTTAGCGAGTAGCAGAATTTTATTTCTCATCACTATAGCGTAGCCAGAAAAAATTTCTCGGGGGGGGGGAATGCAAAAATTTTTCGGGGTGTATGGGGGGCTCAGAAGCTGAGAAATTTTTCTGTTTCATGACCTTCGTGGAATTTTTACAAAGGATTCTTTCAAATCAAAAAACTACTTAAGGCCCACCCAGCACGTGTTCATGCGCTCAAATGATAGAGAACCTGATCAAAGTACTCCAAATATGGCGTTTGATATTCATGATTCTGGGCTGCGAAACACGTATTATGCTGGAGCGATACACTTATTACATATATATGCGCTGAAGGCGCAAAAATGTTTTGAAAAATGGTCGTTGTACATATGGCACGGAAAAAATTGCTGGGGGTCTACAATTTCGGTGGGATTCCCCCCATTACCCCTGGCTACGCACCTGATCCTCATAAAATTACCTACCCTCCTACCTAATACGGTAATACCTCAAAAACGGTTGTTATGATTTACATAAGTCAGTCATTTACACCAGTCCCACACCTCTCCTTCAAAGAAACAATGCTAGAAAACTCACAGCATGAGCCTATCTGCAGTACCAATTCTATAACTGGGCTTTTTATACGGACAGGGCGCGTCCTCCACTTTTTGGTTTCCCGCCCCCGCTCGATCCCTTCCCCACCCCGACGTTTTTGTGCTTTTCCCCACTCACCCAAGGCCAAGGGTGCCCAATTTTAAGGATATTTTAGGATACATTTTCAGGTTTGTTTTTTTGGTCAAAGCCGAAGCATTTTTGGTCAAAATCCTTTACTTTGGTTCTCAAACGGAATTTTTGAGCACTTTTTAGCTTGGTCATAGCAGTATTATGTAGAGAACATGCAAATTCTACTGAAATTGTGGCAATTCTGGGCCACTTTAGGTTCTCCCCCTACATGTGGGGGTGCCCCGCAACTTTTTTCGCCTAGAAAAAGGTCAGTATAATTTATATATATTACGCATATGCAGTTACTTACGGAAGCTGTTCTCTGATATATTTCAGTGCCGAAAATATATACACAAATAGCAGCGTATGCCTCAACCAGGAGTCTAATATGATTATCTGGCTTAAAGCTATCAATGTCTCTGCAGTCAGCGCAGGAGCGATTTGGGCCAGGAAGCCGCAGCTTTCCCCCAATACAGCTCCGACAAACGTAATGCTGACAGGACGAACCCAAGCTAAACAGAAGACAGAAACCAAACTTACATTATAATTAGTCCTGACTAAAGAAAAAGGAGGGGGAGCAAAGTTAAGCATTTTAGCATTTATATATACATAGTATGTATATATAAAGAAATAATGAAAAACGCCAGCCTGCAGTCACTAAGGCCGTAGCCTTAGTCCAAACAGGAGAGAGCCAATGGGCGCTGTGAGCGCTCTTACCCAGAGAGAACTAATCTCTGGAGCTCCTGCCTGGTTGTCCAGAAGAGGACAGCCAGCTCGGCTCTATCTGTGCTGCAACATAGCCAGAGAAGGTTTTATCAAAACCTCTCTGACTGTGCTATGCACAGAAAGAGGACTGCAGTGGCCAGCGGATCTCCGTATAGATACAAACAGCATTTACGTCAGCATTTACGTCACGTTCTTGACGTAGTATGTATATATATATGTATACAGTAGCGTAGGTACAAAAAATTTTCAGGGGGGCGGTTTTGACCGAGGATTTTTGAGGGGGAGGGGGTAAAATTTTCTACTTTTACATGCACACAGCGCATTATACTGCAAGTTGTCATATTAATTTATATAAGTCTTTTATGGTTCATGGTGTCGACTTGTTACAACTGAAAACGCTACCCAAACCCCAAACGGGGAGTCTGGGGGGGGCGGAGCCCCCCCAGAAGTTGAGAAAATTTTTAAATTTCGCCATTAAACGCTATTGAAACATTTAATTCTTTACAATGATTTATCAATTGTCTAACAACACTTTGTACCACATTTGCTATTTTCTACGTTTACTGTCTTGTCTGAAAACTCAAACTATTAAGAAGCTCCCATTAAGAACTGCGTATTCTGATCATATCAACCAATTATGCCAAGGCTGATGATGTTGGGAATAACGCAGATAACAAAACTGCAAAGCAACTATTTATACAAACATTTGCTAGCATGCTTAATGAAAAATAATAATTTTGATAATCTAAATAAATAGACAAAATTCGCGCCGGCAGGCACGAAAATTTTTTAATGGTATATATAGAAAATGCATCAATGTTGAGCTAATTTGAAGCATTAATGTACAATTTGTGCATGTTTCTAATAAAGTCAAACGCCCGCGCCCCGCGCGGGCGTAAAAGTTTTTGCCCAATTTTTTCAGGGGGGCAAAGAAGTTATTTCGGGAAGGGCGGCCGCCCCCCCGCATCTACGCTAGTATATATATATATATATATTATATATATATATATGTGTGTGTGTGTGTGTTAAAGACAGTTTCCATAAGACGAAAGGACTTCAAAATGCAAAATCAAAATCACAAGCCCAGAGTCGATGTAGTAAATTACGTAGCTTCTTTAACCGTTAAAGAGTATACTGGCTTATTTTTAGGCAAAAACGTATACGTACGTATATGGGAGGCGGGGCGGGTTCCCCAAAATGGGGGGCAGTTTTGGAAAATAGCTTCGAATTTTTGAGGGCTTTATGTGTAAAAACTGCTAAAAATCGCAAAAAGACTAATTTTCAGTGGTTTTTAGGCTAAAACAGTGAGTTTCGTTAAAAATACAGTGAAGCTGGAAAAGTTTTTGAAAATATATATATATATATAGGGTAAAAATGGTAAAATTCTTGGGGTTATGGGGGAGGTCGGAATTTCATGAGGGGGGTCCTCGAATGGGGGCTCCTCCTCCACCCCTCCTCCTCAACTCCCCAAACTCCTCAACCCAAAAAAACAAGCCAGGTATATACAGTACCTTGCACCCAAATGGTGACAGTTGGTGATAATTCGAAGTTCGCGAAGTTGACGGAAATCGCCGAAGTTGACGAAAATCGCTATCAATCTGCCAAAGTTCGTGAATTTCAGTTTTCGCCAACTGTCACAATTTGAGTGCAGGGTACCGTATACTATATCCAAAATAAAAAGTTAGACTTGCCATGAATGAGGATCTGATGGGAGATTATAGCATACGTAGCAGGAAATCGACTGACGAAAATGCCTCAACGTTGTTGCAATATCTGACACAGCAGTGGGATTTTCGAACACTTCTCTGCACACCTGCGTATAGAGAGCATAAGCTTTGTCTTGATTCATGTATATATATAATAAAATAAATGGTAATTTATATATTACTAAAATGTACATAGACGGCATATCAACGCAATACATGTACGTATATATACAAGAACAAAAAGTGCTCCTTCGTCGCATGTAAAATGCATATGAGTCTTCGTGACCAGGTTGTACATAAGCAAAAACTAGCCTGTAAAATACATATGAGTTTCGTAGGGAGGTTGTAAATTAAGGAAAACAAGTTGCAACCGCTTAACATATGAGCCTGTCCTACAACGAGGCTCATATTGGCGTATGTCATAATACGAATAATTTGCAGATATATATTTTACTTTTATATAAATACATATGTACTGCATAAAGCTTTTCATTACAAATTGTCCTTCACATAGCTTGTTGATCAGTCATTATAGTGTGCATATGCTCAATGCGGTACGCCATGAGGCGCTCTGACTCACAGCCAAGTGGGAACGCATTCTGCGTGTGTATACTGTGAAAGTGTTTCGAGAATGCATTAGAGGTGTGCCATAGTGTTTCAGGAAACATCAGGTTGCATGTACAGTTCAGCTTGAGCAGTCGTAGTTCACTTCAGTCCATTTCTTCTGGGCCACAACGTCTATTCATTTTTCAGTAATGAGGATGAAGCTGAGGTTCTTTAATGAGGCTTTAATGTGGAATGCACTGTGACGCCAATATGAGCCTCGTTGTAGGACAGGCTCATATGTTAAGCGGTTGCAACTTGTTTTCCTTAATTTACAACCTCCCTACGGAACTCATATGTATTTTACAGGCTAGTTTTTGCTTATGTACAGCCTGCCTACGAAGACTCATATGTATTTTACATGCGACGAAGGAGCACTTTTTGTTCTTGTTTTCTATTATTTTATATATGTATGCTCCTGAAGGAATGTATATAGATATCTTTCAACAGTAGCAAGCAAGCCAACCACAGCACTCCACAACCACTTTGAGCATGCAGTTCTATGACAAAATGTTGCTCAGCTCGCTCAGGGCTTTCATTTGGTACCAAATTTATATATGTATGCTCCTGAAGGTATGTTCAGATATCTTTCAACAGTAGCAAGCAAGCCAACCACAGCACTCCACAACCACTTTGAGCATGCAGTTCTATGACAAAATGTTGCTCAGCTCGCTCAGAGCTTTCATTTGGTACCAAATTTGACTTGAAAAATTTCATTTTTGATCGAAAATCGCCTCCCCCCACCCCACCACAGCAGTCTACAGCCACTTTGAGCATGCAGTTCTATGACAAAATGTTGCTCAGCTCGCTCAGAGCTTTCATTTGGTACCAAATTTGACTTGAAAAATTTCATTTTTGATCGAAAATCGCCTCCCCCCACCCCACCACAGCAGTCTACAGCCACTTTGAGCATGCAGTTCTATGACAAAAGTTGCTCAGCTCGCTGAGGGCTTTTATTTGGTACCAAATTCGGGTGTGGGTAAAAACCAGCCCCAGCCCCAGCCCCAGCCTCGCACCAGCCTAAGAAAAACCAGCCCCTTCTCTCGCTGACCACTGTACACTTTAAACTAAGGACTTTAACACATAAATACGCATATGCGTGTAGACAACATATAAGTGCATGCTCAGTCCGTATGCGTTAATTGTGCATTATATACAGTCATATAAAATACATAGGTGTATTGGACATTATATGATTTTGTACAATTGGGGAGTTCAAGGGAATTTATTTCCATTCAAAGAAATTAAAGAATAGAAGTTAAGAGTTTGAAGTTACCATGGGGCAGCTCGGAGAGCGCCCCATAATATGAGCCAAAAAGGTACATTGCGTGTTTTCAAAATGCTTAATTAGGCATAACTAATTAACGGTAAGGAATTGAGAGCTAATATTTACATTTTTGAAATCTCCAGGCCAAGAGCTTTCGAATGATACCAAACTTGCCCGGAAAAAATGAACTTTGAAAATTTTCACTTTTCAGACCTACTTTCTAAGTGGGGTTTTTTTTTCTCTAATGTTTCTCCTTTACGCTTTTGGTACATTTTCTAGCACACTGATTTTTCACATGCCTTATGGTGGTAACCTTTACCTATTATTATCTTGTTAACAAAACCATGAACCTGTTCACTATTGATTATTTTGGCCCAATTCGGCTCCTAGCGGTTTCTACAGACTGTCAAACATGGGGTTGCGAAGCGTTTGGACTTAGAAATTTTTCGAGGCCCCAACACAGAAAATTGTCAAAAAGTCGTCTAAAATGGCGTTTTTCGGCCATTTGGTGGTGCGCATATATAGTAAATCGGGGTCGCTGAAAACGATGAGCATATCGCCGAAACCGACGGATGTGACCCTCGGGCTGCATGGCGCCCGTGGTTCCTCGCCCAGGGTCAAAGTGGGGGAAAAGTACCCAAAAACAGCTAAAAACGACTATTTTTGGCCTTTCTGGAGCAGCCATATATAGTAAATCGGGGTCGCTGAACACGATAGGCATGTTTGCTTCTCCGTGTGGTGCCGCTATTGCGCTGCACTGCGATGCGGCAGCCGCAGCGACGCTGCAGGTGCAGCACCGTACAGCACGCCCTGTAAATTGCAATAGACAAGTTGTAACTGCCTGAAAGCTTGCCCTTATATAGTAAATCGGGGTCGCTGAACACGATGAGAGTATCCTCGTCGCTGTGCGACGCTGCTATCGTGCTGCGCTGCGGCGCTGCAGGTGCAGCACCGTACAGCACGCCCTGTAACTTGAAATGGACAAGTTGAAACTGCCTGACAGCTTGGCCTTATATAGTAAATCGGGGTCGCTGAACACGATGAGAGTATCCTCGTCGCTGTGCGGCGCTGCTATCGTGCTGCGCTGCGGCGCTGCAGGTGCAGCACCGTACAGCACGCTCTGTAACTTGAAATAGATAAGTTGAAACTGCCTGAAAGCTTGCCCTTATATAGTAAATCGGGGTCGCTGAACACGATGAGAGTATCCTCGCCGCTGTGCGGTGCAGCTATCGTGCTGCGCTGCGGCGCTGCAGCTACAGCACGCTCTGTAACTTGAAATAGACAAGTTGAAACTGCCTGAAAGCTTGCCCTTATATAGTAAATCGGGGTCGCTGAACACGATGATAGTATCCTCGTCGCTGTGCGGTGCTGCTATCGTGCTGCGCTGCGGCGCTGCAGGTGCAGCACGCTCTGTAACTAGCAATAGATAAGTTGAAACTGCCTGAAAGCTTGCCCTTATATAGTAAATCGGGGTCGCTGAACACGATGAGAGTATCCTCGTCGCTTTTCGGCGCTGCTATCGTGCTTTGCTGCGGAGCTGCAGGTTGCAGCACCGTGCAGCACGCTCTGTAACTTGAAATAGACAAGTTGAAACTGCCTGAAAGCTTGCCCTTATATAGTAAATCGGGGTCGCTGAACACGATGATAGTATCCTCGTCGCTGTTCGGTGCTGCTATCGTGCTGCGCTGCGGCGCTGCAGGTGCAGCACGCTCTGTAACTAGCAATAGATAAGTTGAAACTGCCTGAAAGCTTGCCCTTATATAGTAAATCGGGGTCGCTGAACACGATGAGAGTATCCTCGTCGCTGTGCGGTGCTGCTATCGTGCTGCGCTGCGGCGCTGTAGCCGCAGCACGCTCTGTAACTTGAAATAGACAAGTTGAAACTGCCTGAAAGCTTGCCCTTATATAGTAAATCGGGGTCGCTGAACACGATGAGCATATTGTCGACGCCATATCTGGTCTGGTTCAACTGGTTCAACCGTGAACCAGTTCCTGGTTCAAGTTGCTGGGGTAGCATTTACTTTAACAGTATGCGTTAATGTTATGGTCAATAAACCATATTAACACATTACACATTCCCTCATTCCCAAAAATGAAATAGGACAAGTAGGGAAAATGCTCCTTGCAGTCGCATGAAAAATACAATATGAGCCGGAAGGACAGCATTCAATTCGGGAAAAGACAAGATTTAAAATGTATAATATGAGCCAGCATTTACTTATGTAAAGGACAAGATTTAAAAGTTTAATATGAGCAGCTCCCTTTCTCGGGCTCATATTGACGCCGCACGGACAGCCCACAGGGAGTGGTTTCTCTCTATCTTCGTCGTGTTTTGCTCATATGATTCTGACAGAGCATTCAGTCAGACATATACTTTATTGAATACACCAGATCTGTGACAGAAGCTAATGGTATGACAGCTAGCTAATGGTATGTGCTGGCTGCAATGACAAAAAGGACTTGCTGAAAAGTGCGTTGTGTAAAAATACCCCAGATTATGGTTGCGTAAATATATAATACGTAATTACGTAAATATATAGTGTGATATTATCAATAGTCTAAGTAGCATGTTAAGCTACTCTATGCAGGCTCCTGGGGGGCGGCTCTGAGCAGTCTATTTTTTACACTTACTCTGATTTTATACGTTGGCATCGATTAAGTTGCGTACATAACATCGTTCCCAAGGCGTCAATATGAGCCCGAGAAAGGGAGCTGCTCATATTAAACTTTTAAATCTTGTCCTTTACATAAGTAAATGCTGGCTCATATTATACATTTTAAATCTTGTCTTTTCCCGAATTGAATGCTGTCCTTCCGGCTCATATTGTATTTTTCATGCGACTGCAAGGAGCATTTTCCCTACTTGTAATATAATCGTTAAAAGTATATATCCCGTCAAGCTTGAAAGAATTACGAAATTATTCTGATGTAAAAAAATATATATACAGTTTGGGAATTTCAAAATTTAAAATAGGATCCATTTATCATAAACCATTTTACTGGTTCCAGTTAATTCAAATTTCGAATTCGCAATTAATATGCCAAACTAATGTTAACATAAATATTTAATAAAAAGTTAGTCCTAAAATAATTTTTAAATTCAAGATGTTTCAAAATTCAAGAATTTTAAAAAGTTTAAGCTTTAGTTACAAATTGATCAGAAATATATATCTTGCTACTGTCTCTTAAATTTCTGTGTTTATTGGTTTAATCTCCGATTATGTCCAGTTTTCAGTTAGGAGGGAGGAATAGTAAAATTGAATTTGAAGATTCAATATATACATAACAGAATAAAATGACTGAAAGCTTTGAAGTTTAGAAATTTTAGCTTTTAGCAGATTCATAAAGCGTACAGACTAAAAAAAATTAAAATGGCAGGAAATGAAATTGTATAAGTCATTGTGAAAATAAAGTTTCCAGGGAAAATATTGAAATTTCAAAATTTTGATCTTGTTCATTTGAATGTTTTGAATTTTGATCAAAATTATATACTCTGTAGGTATTATATATTAACGATTATATTATAACTTCAAACTCTTAATTTCTATTCTTTAATTTCTTTGAATGGAAATAAATTCCCTTGAACTCCCCAATTGTACAAAATCATATAACTATGTCCAATACACCTATATATTTTATATGACTGTATATAATGCACAATTAACGCATACGGACGGAGCTTGCACTTGTATACTTTCTACACACATATGCGTAATTATGTGTTAAAGTCCTTAGTTTAAAGTGTACAGTGGTCAGCGAGAGAAGGGGCTGGTTTTTCTTAGGCTGGTGCGAGGCTGAGGCTGGGGCTGGGGCTGGTTTTTACCGACACCCCCAAATTTTACCATTTTTGAAAAATTTCATTTTTGACCGAAAATCGCCTAAGTCCCCACCCCAGCCCACCACAGCACTCTACAGACACTTTGAGCATGCAGTTCTATGACAAAAGTTGCTCAGCTCGCTTAGGGCTTTCATTTGGTACCAAATTTGGCCACTTTTGAAAAAATCATTTTTGAGCGAAAATCGTCAAGTCCCCACTAGTGATGTGCGCTGAACAAATTGCCCGCTCCGGAGCCCCGGCCGGAGCGGGCTGTCGGAGCACCGGAGCTCCGGAGCTCCGCGGAGCTCCGACTGTTTGTGAAGATTAAAACTGTAAAAATTTTGTTTTAAGCTAAGCAAATTATTTTTGCAATGAAAAGCACGTCTACTATATAGTGCTTCGCATGTTTATGTTCAGAATCTGATTCTTTTGCTATACACATTTGTTATATTTGCTAGCCTGTATTTGTGATCTGAAATGAGTTCAGACTTGGACAACTTTTCAGAGAATTTGTGGCTGTTTCATTATGCATTATGTTGCGTTTACATAAAAGCCAATGTTAGTTTACTGCCGTTTAGTTCGAACGAATGTCTTACTTTTTCAAGATTTGCTAAGTTTAAATTTCATAGATTAGGATTCCATAAAATTCGTTACGAGAATTTCGTTAAAAATTAAATTTTTGAATCCATGATGAATTAGTGCAAGTTTAACAAACGTGGACCAGATTTGCTTTTATAAACTGTTTAACTTTTAAAAAGTATGTAATCATAAAATAAATTTGAATAAGGAGAAATTATATATATATCTGAAAAATATTAGAAAAGATGTGTGAGATGAAAGCAAAGTAAACATTTGTAGACATTGAAAGATTACGTAAGAAGAATAGATTTCATCGAAAAAGGGAATAATTGATGGATTAATGGATTATTTAATGGCAATTATATAATTAAAAACGTTCTATTGAAACAATTCTTAGGGGTCGTAGCTTAGAATTACATTTTAATTTTCGCTTTTATCATCTGGACAAGTTGGAAAAAGCATACAAAAACGAATCATACAGCGGTCTTCTTGAGAAAGCAGAAAAATATTAAAAATAAAAAGAGCACTAATTCATCGTTCTTACGCACTGTTCGTGAGACTACAGCAAGAAATCATGAAAACTCTTCAAAAATTTCATTAGTACCCAAGTTATGAGAAACAGACAGACATCAAAGCTTGGAAATGGCTGCTCCGGGTACCCGGAGCTCCGGAGCTCCGGAGCACCGAAAATCGGAGCTCCGCTCCGGAGCTCCGTCGGAGCGGAGCTCCGGCGCACATCACTAGTCCCCACCCCACCCAACCACAGCACTCTACAGCCACTTTGAGCATGCAGTTCTATGACAAAAGTTGCTCAGCTCGCTTAGCGCTTTCATGTGATACCAAATTTGACCACTTTTGGTTTTCATTTGACCACCATTTTCATTTTTGACCCCATGACCTCAAACCGACCTGACCCTCCAGATGGCAAAGTGGAACCAGCACAGCAAGATGGGTGGGTCCGACGGCAAAACGGATGCCAGGAATTAGCTGGACGCACGAGAAAACCCCTATAGACAATGTTTTGAGAGGCTATGTACGTACAGTCCTATATGGTGTTCCCGGAAGTCGGTACCGACCGGACCCTCCCGACGGCAAAGTGGAACCAGCACAGCAAGATGGGTGGGTCAGACGGCAAAACGGACACCGGGAATGAGCTGGGCGCACCAGAAAACCCCTATAGACAAAGTTTGGAGAGGCAAATGGACCTCCGGGAAGCGATTTCCGACCTGACCCCTCAGACGGTCAAGTGGAACCAGCCCAGCAACTTGGGTTACTCGGGCAGCAAAACTTATAGCGGGAATCGATTCTCCGTCCCAAAAAACCTTTGTATATATGCAAAATTTGAGCCACCCATGTAGCAAAATAAGCGAAAAATAAAGTTCAAAGTTCGACCCAAAATTCACCAACTTTGGCCGGCCAGTACCGAAAAATTACGCACTGAGACGGAAAATCATATAGTATTTGAACGACCCCGATATGTGTACTGTTTAACCACATAGTCAGTATTACCCCATATATACCCCAATCTGACTTATTAAGGCGCCTTTGAAGCATATACACTTTTTGGCCATTTTAGCCGACTTTGGCCCCCAGCCAAAAATTTTTTCCGGCTCCGGGAGGCATAAAAACTAGCTTATTTTCTTATTTTTGACTTGTACTACAAGAATATGGGTTTCATAAGCAAAAATTTATCTGTAGTTATTCAAGCTACAAAACCCCCTTATGAGACATCAAAAGCGAGAAACCGGAAAAAACATCACTCTCGTAAGCGATTTTTGGGACAACTGTTTAACGGAAAGTGGTACGGGGATGAAACTTGACAAATATACTAAACTCGACACGTACAATTTTTTGCGCACATAATCTGCGCAGCCTTGTTTACACGGTCATTCGACCATTTTCACTCATATTATAGGGTTATTTTATAAACAGATTGATGAGTTTTGGGAAAAGCTCATAGGGTGTGGGGGAGGGTCGGACTGGACCATAGGTGTACCACATGTTTGGGTTGGGAGGAGTATATACAAAGTCCAAATCTGACTTGGGGGTCTCAAAAATCTGAAATTTTACCAAAAACTGTACCCAAACTTTTTTCAGCTAAAAATGGCCCCTTTTGACATAAATCTACTCGTATTCCGTTTTAAAACCTATTTTTCAGCGTTTGTAACTATTTCTAGCCAATTTTTTCAATTTTTTTCCAGAAAAATTTTGAAAAATTGCAAAACATTTTTGCAAAAATTTTGCATTTTTCTCTTGTTTGGACCCATTTTAGGCGGGAAGGTGGTCTGAGCTCGCCTTGGGGAGGTCGAGGAGTAGTCAACGTCGGGTATGGTGGGAGGCGGTCTGGCCTGGCCTTCTCGTGAGGGGGGGGGTCTCACAGGGGACAAACTGTAGCCTGGTATATACAGGTACACGACCTATGGTTGGAGGAGACCATATTCCATTGAAACTTTCTGCAATTTTTAAAAAGTCTTTTGGAGATGCGGGACAAAATTTCGCCTTGGCCCCTCTTCAGGAAAGCAAAAATGTTGGAGTGTTTTTCCAAATAACTTGGAGTGTTTTTAAGCTGGAACTTTGAAGGGTTTAATACCATATATATACATGTGCTTGGAAGGGGGGGGTTTCACCCCCCCCCTCCCAGATCTGGACCTCACCCCCCAGAGGGGTCCCTCACCCCCATAGGTGTATACCAGGCTACAGTTTACCCCCTGTGAGACCCCCCTCCACGGAGAGGCCAGAACCCCCTCCCCCCTACCCGACCTCAACTACTCCCCCCCAAGCCGAGCTCAAACCCCCCTCCCCTCCCCCTAAAATTGGGTCCACACCAAGTAAAAAATGCAAAATTTTTGAAAAAATTTTTTGCAACTTCTGAAAATTTTTGAAAAAAATTTGAAAAATAGGCTATATAATCACCTATAAACAGCTAAAGATGGTTATGTATAGCAATAAGAAGATAATATACGCAATTATAAACCACAATCTGGGCTAATTTAGGCATAAGTGCAAATTAGTCAATTTTCAAGCCCTATTTTCGCATACGAAAACTATTGACAGAAGCTTTTGAGTACGTTTAATGTACTTCGAAAAAGGAGCATTTTTAGCTAAAAAACTTGGGTACAGTTTAGGGGGGTCCCCCCCCCCAAATTTCGGATTTGGGTGGGGTCCCCCGAGCCAAATTTGGACCTTCTACTCCCCCCCCGCAACCCAAACAGGTGGTACACCTATGCTCACCCCCAGAATCCGGATTTCTCCGTTTTTTAGGCAAAAAACCGGAAAAATCCTGTTTTTCGGCGGCCTTCCGGTACTGGTTCACTCCGCCAGAACTTCCCCCTCCTGCACATGTCTATTTAATACCCGCTACTCACTTTCAACTAGAACCTGTGTGCAGTGGCGGATCCAGGGGGAGGGCCCCCAGGGCCCTGGGCACCCCCATAAGGTGTACCTGGGGAGGGGGGACACAGGGAGAACTTTTCATGGAAAAACAGTAGTAAAATAAATCGTAAAATTGTGGTAAAATAATGGTTATTAGCCATGAGGCATTTATGGCACTTTTACCATGTTTTTACTTGCGTAAGGTAAGATAATTTTACCACAAGAGATCCGTTAATTTTCAGTGAAATTACACTGTTTTACAACAAATTTACTATATATTCAAAATCCCGTTTTTACAACAAATTAACCACTTCGTGTTCCATGCTTTTCCCATGCTAGTGCTGCATTTTTATCACGTTTTTAGTTTACCACGATAAATAGTCAATAGAAAAGTTTGGTAAAAATGTAGTAAAATGAAGGACAATACGTTACGATGTTTTTACCACAAATTTACCATAAATTTATATCTTTTTACCATAAATTTACAGTAAGTTTACATTGTTACACCAGGATAACATATAATATTTTTAAGGCTTTTTAAAACAGATTTAAGGTATATAATTTAACAATTTTAACAATAAAATCAACCAGTTAATGTAAGTTATATATATATGTATATACAGAAAATCTAAAATTAGAAACAATAGATAATAGAAAGCTATTCTGTAAGGATATAAACACATATATATACATAGCAGAGATCAATTATATATTATATTACGTCATAGTTTCCCTGGAACTTTGGGTCTGGGGGGGGGGGTAAATTTTGGCCGACCTTCGAAATGTGATGGGGGTATATACCCCCCAACCCATAGGTGTAACGGGGATTTGGGTTGGGGGGCCCCCTCCCCCGGAATTTTGGGGGGAGCCCTTTTTAGACCTCCCACGACCCCCCCAAACCTCCCCCAAAAATTTTTTCTATTTTTATGTCATGTTTTTAAACTCGAAAACTTTATTGCCAACATGTTTCTGAGTCCAGAATACGGTCAATATTAGTCTGGAAGACCATAAAACCGTTATAAACATGTATTTCTCGCGATAATAAACAAGTGAAGCCAAAAATTTGGACTTTTGAAAAATTTTGCAAAATTTGCCCAAAAAATGCCCAATTTTTACCCAATTTTTGCGCCTTGGGCGCGACTATCCCCCCCAAAAATTTCTGGGGGGGGGTTGAAAAAATGGCTGGGGGGGGTGAGGGTGACCTCCCCAAACCCCCCCCCCCATTACACCTTTGCCCCACCCCCCCCCCCCCCCCCCCCCAGTTTTCGGACCTCAGAAATTTCGACAAATGGCCAAAAAATGCAAAATTATCTGTAATTTAGCCTTTTTTCGTCAAACTAAGGCTTATTTTTAACGTTTTAGGCGTTTTTGCACGTTTTTAAGCGATGTTAGGTCAAAATTTTTCAAAAAATGACCATTTAACATTTTTCGGCCAAATTTAGCTAGCTTTTTGGGTCCAAAAATCGTTGGGGGGTAGCCAAAAGTAGGGGAGGGTAAGTCAAAAAATCGTTGGGGAGGTAAAGTTGGTCAAAAATTTTGGGGGGGTATAAACTATATATATATATATATATATATATATATATATATATATATATATATATATATATATATATATATATATATATATATATATATATATATATGACTCGGATTCTGTGAAATTCGACTCGGGTCAGTTATAAGTTGTTCAACCTCAAAAATCGATTTCGCTCATTCCAATATATATTAAACTAGAAGACATTCTAAGAACTTTGGCACTTGCCGTTTTTGCCAATTCCTCCTGTAGCGTTCACAGCAAGCCCTCAAAGTTGGCCCATTTTCACGATTTTGACTCTGTCGACTGGGTGTTTCTTTACTAGTTGGCTACAACGTTTGCCTTGACCAAACCGGCTCAAATTTGGCACACATAGTAAGGATATGTGGCCCAGTCTACACACCAAATTTGAGCATTCCAACTGTCTCCATGCTAGAGATATGTACGTCGAAGGCCGAAAGTTCTCGTTCGGCTCTGCCCGAAAATTCACATATTTTTGGCCAAAACTATATACAGATATCAAAAGCCAAAAGGACATTGGCATATATGTTGTACCTCTATACCAGTCCTAACATCATGCAAAAAATCAGCGATTTTTAGGGGGAAATGCATAACCATTTATGACTTCGAATATAGGTCGCTACGGCTGCAGGCAGCAGTGTAGTTCTATGTTAAAGCGCCATTGACGAAGCTAGTTTCTACCTACACTGCCTAATTCATGCTCATAATATTGTCATATGGAGACACTTTTGTTGGTATAGTATTAGGTATTTAGCCCTTTACACGTTTGAGCTGAATCAAAGATCAAACTTCAACAACAAAACTGTCCCGGTCAGCAGTACACACAGATTCCACCAATTTTTGGCCACTATATGCAGATATCAAAAGCCAAAAGGAGTTTGACATGTATATTGTGGTTCAATACTAGTCCTAACATCATGAAAAAATTGAGCAATTTTTAAGGGGAAATGTGTAACCATTTATGACCTCGCATATAGGTCGCTACGGCTGCAGGCAGCAGAGTAGTCCTATGTTAAAGCGCGACTGACGAAGCTAGTTGCTACCTACACTGCCTAATTCATGCTCATAATATTGTCATATGGAGACACTTTTGTTGGTATAATATTAGGTATTTAGCCCTTTACACGTTTGAGCTGAATCAAAGATCAAACTTCAACAACAAAATTGTCCCGGTCAGCAGTACACACAGATTCCACCAATTTTTGGCCAAAACTATATGCAGATATCAAAAGCCAAAAGGAGTTTGACATGTATATTGTGGTTCAATACTAGTCCTAACATCATGCAAAAATTGAGCAATTTTTAAGGGGAAATGTGTAACCATTTATGACCTCGCATATAGGTCGCTACGGCTGCAGGCAGCAGAGTACTCCTATGTTATAGCGCCATTGACGAAGCTAGTTGCTACCTACACTGCCTAATTCATGCTATTTGGCAATGTTTCGGACATAAATAAAAATTTGCTTATTGCACTAGAAAATGCGTCCGTGGCTAAGCATGCACATCTTCAGTTTATGTCCCTTACAGTCGCTAATAATGGGTCCGTCAATCTTAAACTGGCAGCAGAATGGACGCATTCTAACAAGACTTTGCATTTGCTCTTTTTATTCTAATTAGAATTAACAACTGCCATTCTGTTCTGCGCCACTGTTCTCATTAAAAACCAATAAGCGAAAGTGCGCAATGTTTTACAAATCGCAGCTTCTAAAAAAGTGTCCAACATTTTCAAGTAGAATTCGCACTTTGATTTTTTTGTTTGCTAATATCCTCATTAGAAATGTCAGACATATTTTTCATTGAGGCTATTTCTGCATAGGAATTGAGATCAACTATTTTATAAGCTGCTATTTCTCATTAGAACGTTTCTAGCTTTAACTGACCTGCGTTTTCTAGTAAGTGCTTCTTTAAGCAAACGTTTAGTTTGATTGACAGGGGGCTGTTTTTACATGACCGAGTATATATATGTAGGCACAGTTTCCTTTGGTGGGGAAGGGGGTATTCATAAATCATCATAAAATGTCATAAAGCGTCATAAATCTGTCATAAAAACACTAAAAATATAACGCTTAACATAGTTATATGTTTTTTCACTAGTGCAAACATTAGATTGTTTAAAAGAAAGAAATCAAGAAGACAAAACCTAGGAGTTCCTAGTTAAGTGCTTCCTTGGCTTCACAGCTAAAGCTTTTCTAGCCTACGTTTGCTATTCATAAAATTCGCAGTTTGCAAAACAGTGTATTATTGTTTATTTAGATTGCGCACAAGAAGAAGAACAGCATTTTAAAACGGCAGCTTTTCTATTGAGAATGAAAGAGGCGGTGTGCTAATTCTAATGAGAGAAGCATGCTATATTATAAGCTAGATGTAAGCAGCTGCTATTTCTCTTGAGGAAATGACAAGAATATCCATAACAGCTGCGCATTCTATTTAAAAACTAAATTTCGCAAAGCGCAGTGTATTTAGAATGCGTAGTGCTGAAAATTAACACATAGCTCTATCTCATTAGAAAACGCAAGCATAAATGCGCATTCTAAATAGATGCGTCCATTCTGCTGCCAGTTTAAGATTGACGGACCCATAACAAGCGGTTGGAAGTGGTCAGCCTTCTTCGCAGGATTTCCATAAACCTTAACATGGATAGTTTTTCGTTTATATAAATAATACGCTTTCTGTTCAGCCGGCCAAAGACTAGGCAGGAAAAATTGGTTTCATTGATCTCAACAGTCTTAGGACGTTGAATTGTTTTCAGTAGTTCTAGAATCAGGAATCACAACTAGAACGATCTGTGTACACCTTTGAAGAACTTTTACGATCTCAGGGTTAGTATATGTTCACAATTCTGGCGTCATCTTGAACTCTTTTGAGCTGGGGCCCCTCCCTTTACAAAATCCTGGATCCGTCACTGCCTGTGTGTGAGCAGTATGGAAACGTTAATACTTATATACTCCCAAAAAATCCACAATACATATTACTTGCCGCACATACACTGTCTACATCTTAGTGTGTAACCATAGGTGTTGTAATGAGGCGGCGTGACGTCAGTCTTCTAAAAATATTAATGTGTGTATTTGGATTTATTTTTGGGTTGAAATTAGTGTAAGAATATTATTTTGAAAGTAATTGTAATGTGTATAATTTATATTGAAAATGTGTTTTGAAATTAGTTTGAAATTACTGTGTGAAATTTATGTGAGAGTCTTTTTATTGAAATGTGTTAGTGTGTTTATATGTAAAATACGTATATGTGTGTCAGCCAGCCTAGTCAATAGGTGGCGCTGTATACTTGTCGATTTTCTCTAGAAGCCTCTCCCAGCATCCCGTCTTTCAAGGGGGTCTCAAAATTGTCCAATCAAATTCTTCCACGCTCTCTCAAAACTAGTTCTTTCTAGACATCTCAAAATTCATTCGGTCTCGTATTTTCTTTTGAGCTGTGCAGTCGTGTCTTACTTTTACGCTCCCGTGTGTGGCCCTAATATTTGCTGTGCTTTTTCTGATTCGTCTTTATCGTCCAAAGTGGGTACCACTTTGGACTTTAGTACGCTCCAGGGTGACCCTGTTGACCTGTTGAGCCTTATAATTCTCTGCTTTTTATCATGAAACTTTTTCCTTTGAATATTTTCTATCTAATATTTTCTTTGAAGCTCTTTTAAAATTATTCTGACAGGTTAGGTTTCTTGTGTTAGGTTAATTGGTTGTAGTTTATTCATTGTAGTTCCTCTGTTTGATAGAATTTATTGTGTACCTTGTATTTCATTCTCTACTGTTGTTTCACTATTTAGTTATTCTGTTTCATACACTGTATTCTATTCAAAATTTCTGTACGCTTTTTTGGGGTTCGCCCCTTTGTCCAGCACGTATTTTCAAGTAAATGTGGTCTCAATTTTTGGGCCATCTAGGGTGTCTTCTTTAATTAGGTTTTTGTCTTAGAATTGTATATTCGGTAAGTAGGGCTTTTTCTAAGAATATTTCGGTAGGTAGATAGTTCTGTTTAAGCATGTACATTTCAGCAAATTTGTGGTAATTCATTTATAATTTGAGTCTGTGCTCTTCATCGGCGGTTTAACTCCGTTCGGTAGGTTACACTTAGGTAATTTTGGCGAGGTTAGTTAGGTCGACTGGAACTACATCTCCTCCAGGTTCGACGTTCTCCTTGTGCACAGTTTCCCACTCGTAAAGTTTGGTTAGTTCGTACACTGCCAACTTTACATTAGGCTGCCAGTCCACGATCTTAATTTTATTTTTATTTAGCTTTTAGTAATTTTTTCTTAGGTCCTCTTCTTTTTATAGGTCTTCATTTTTAACTAATTTTTCTGATCTCATCCAGTTGTTCTAAATTTTTCTGTGCGTTTTACTGCATTTTTACCGGTATTCTCGGAGCAGTGTATACGGTACGTATACACTGATATTTAGTTAGGCCACGTTACATGCGACTAACTGTATTTCATGTCGGTTTTGCATTCTCCTGTGAAATCGTCCAAGGCCTCAGTCAAGCCGGGTGATCCGACTAGTGCGAGTGACTCGATGGATAAAAGGCCTTTAAGTCAGAACGGTTTTGGGCGGCTTACGTCAAGCCAGCCAGCATTGAGCAAGAGTTCCTCTACTCAATCTGCATCTAGCCAGGCTTCGTCAAGCCAAGGCCTTGATGGCCCGGCATCTAATAGACCGGTGCTCCGGTCTGATACGGCAAAGAGTAAAGCCTCTTCAAAACAAGAGGTTGACGACGAGGGCATGGATCCGGGTGCACCGGAAGGCCAAAAAGAGGACGGGACCTCTAATAACCCGGGTGAATTTCAGTCCCCGGTTTCGGAAGAGCCCAGCGAGGACGAATGGGACGACCAAGCAACTATTCGAGAACAACTCGAATATGTCAGACGCAGACTAGCCCGCATTGGAGCTGACCTCCAGCAACATTAAGCTAACTCGGAAGTACCATTGCCTGGTATTTCCGACGTAAGGGACTTACGTGCGTTTCTTACTCAGTTGGAATTGGAATTATACCAGCAACGACCACGCTTGGGGTCGGATAGTTCCCTTTTTCGCCGTCAGCCGGGCAATATGCCACTATTGCCATTCAACCGTCCTAAACCACGGAGGAGAGACACACACGGTTCAACCGGGACTAGTCCATCAGTGGCTCCGGTACAACGGTTCCGGTCTACCGCGCATATAGACCTGACCCGTTCAAAGCAAACGAAACGGGCAGGCAGTAGCCAGCGTCCGGGCGGTAGTGACCCCGACCCGGAGCCCGACCGGAAACCACGGGTACGTGGACCGATGGATAATTGGGTGGTCCCGTTACGGGATCCAACCCCAGCCCCAGTTCAACCTCCGGTCCCGCGACGGGACACGGAAGGAATGTTCCGAATACGTGATATGACCAACCAGGAGTACGGTGTGATCCGAGGCCTTATGACAGCATGGATAGCAGGGCTCCCTATGGAAACGTGGGAGGCATTGGAGCGTACTTTCCCTCGGGTATGCATTGAGTTACTCCGTTTGTGGCAAGTCCTAGAGAGGACCCAAATGCGGGCGCGCCCCCATATCAGATGGAACAGCCCCCTCGGACGAGGCATCCGAGTCCGGAGCCCGTCTATCGTGGTCGAGAGAATGAACGGAGAGCTCCACCCCTAATCGACCTAGACTCATCTGATGACCAGATGAGGGAACCAATCAGGGAATCACCCCGCCGTCGAAGGGAATACTCTCACCAGTCTAGAACCTCGTCACGGGCCCACCAGTCTCCGCCGCCGGTACAGCGGATGTCGAGTCCTCGCAGGTATTCCCGTGAACGGGAATACAGTGCGCCCCGTCGAGAACGGTCGGAACGACCGCAAGCTCGCGAAACCCGAGAGCCATCGTCATACGAAAGCTTCAAGCATCTGGGGGAATATCTGAAAGGCTTCAAAGGTGTTAAGCCCTTTCAAGGATCCCAGAGTAACATCAAGTTTACCAGCTGGCTCGCTAATTTCGAAACAACAGTTAAGGTACATGACGTACCCTCTAACATGAAGTACAGAATCCTGTGGACATTGTTAGATGATAAGGTCAAAGAGTCTATGACCCCATGTCCACCTGATACTTTTGAGGATCTAGTGACTAGAGTCCGTCAATTGTATGAGCCACTGCCGGTAACAACGGAGCAATATGCGGAGCAATTCTACAGTCGTATGCAAGAACCGCAGGAAAAACCGCACGATTATATGGCAGCGTTGCGCTTGCTAGCGATTCAGGCTTTTCCGTTCGAAACTGGGTTCGATCGAGAAAAGAAGGTGGTCGCTCAGTTTAAACGAGGTCTGAAGTCTGAGCTGCGATCTAGAATGGCCGCCCCTCTGGCGGACATCCAATTCTGGCCTCATGTACGAGAAAACGACCTAATAACTCGAGCTCTACATATCGTAGAGTCGGTTCAGGTGGAGTTGGACCGGGAACAGGCCGTTACGGTCTTTAGTGCCCAAAGTCAGGGTCCACAATGCTACAATGCTCTACAGGGGAGACCCCAACAGAGCCAGGGGAACCAGCAAAGCCAACAACAACAATCGCAGCTGACCCAGAGTCGCAACCAGGGTTACCAGAGCAATGATGAGCGGCCACCCCCACGGCAAGCACCGGGCAGGTGCTGGTATTGCGGTCTAGTGGGGCATAGACAGCAACAATGTCCAGACTATCTGCAGTATCTGAGTCAGAATGGCCAGAACCAGAACCAGAGCCAGGCAAGGGGCAATGTTCACCCACAATATCGTGCTCGCGACCAGGAGGGTAACCCTCCTGCCCGGAGTCGCTACGACCGGGACCAGAGCAACCAAGGCCAGCGGAACCAAGACTTCCGCAACCAACAGGGCCAGCAGCAGAGGCAGCCGGTGCGGCCGCGCTCTATAAGCAGAGGCTATGTGGGTCCACGCCGGTACGAAGGTTTCCCAGAGCAGGGAAACGAGGAGGCGGGACGCGGGCAGTAGACCTGGACCATTGTCCCGCACCGGCAAACCCGTCTGGCGGAATGGTCTGTGCGGTGCAAGCAACTAGTACTAACCTTGTTAACATGATCGAGTCAATCAAGAACGACCCTTGCTGGAATCGCGGCGGCATTTGGAGTAGTGACTCCGAGAGTGACAGCGAGGCTGAACACCTGGAAGAGGCCGACCCCCTTCCGGAAAAAGAGTATATCCACCCAATTTTCGAACTTAACGCTCGGGCGACCCAAGCGGTAAATCAGTGGAAATGCAAGTGTAAAACTTGCAAACAAGCACGGAGACGGGGCGAAGGAGGTGACCCCCTTCCTCCACGGGACCAGGAACCCGTGTGCTTGTACCTGAATAAAGATACAGATCAGGACGTGAACCCATGGAAGTGCCCGTGTAAAACCTGTAAGCAGGTGCGGCGACGGGCCGAATGGTTTCCAACCGAGGAAGTGGTTCTAGCTAATGGTGGCTTCCCCGATGCGGGTGATGTCATCTATGATGGCGAAGGTAACCTTCGACCATACAAATACTGGAATAGATGGCGTAAAGCAGTAAAGCCCTTCGGAGACGGGGGAGCCTCCGAGCGTAACTATAACGTGCCTGACCGGAAGAAATGGAGACGGGCACCGGGAACTGAATGGAACATGCTTAATAGCATCCGAAAAGCCATGAAGTGGCAGGAAAATAACGCCGCCATGGCAGCTCAAACCCGAGCCAGGCAACCCGGGACGGGTACGGCTCGGAGGCAACGTAAGACCTCAACATCCAAGGAGGTCCAGACAGATCCTATTCTGATTATACTGCCGCTACGGCAATGGAAACTGTCGATTACTGAGGACCAGCCTGCGGTAGGGGCTAATCGCAAAAGCCCTGGAGAAGACCAGGCCCCTGTAAATGGGGAGCAAGCTAAAAGCCCTGGGGACGGCCAACCTACGGGTAATGGGCTTCCAGCAGTAAGCACTGGGGATACCCCAGTAGCTGATATTTTTATCTCTACCCAGGTGGTACCTGAGACTCCAGCTAGTAAACGACAACCACCCAGAATAGTGGTCACTGACGCGTCTCCACCGAAGCGAGGAGGCAACTTACAGCCATGGGCAACGGCCAATAATCCAACACGGAGAGAACTCACGGAAAGTGACGCCTCTGACGACGAGACAGAGGGTTCAGGATTAACTCTTGCCCCTGTTGAAGTTCACGTTACTGGAGGTACACGAGTAACGCCTCTCAAACTGCGAAGAGACACGGACGGTGAATGGGAACAAGTAACCCGAACGTCAAAAGCCTCCTCAGGTACTGAGCAGGCGGCGGTTCCCACGCAGAACAGATTCGCTCTGTTAGAAGTGCAGGACTACGCGCCTATCAGACATGGCTGGGCGGTCGTGACCCAAGCGGTCGAGCAGGCCCACGTGGTAGCCCAGTCTATTGGGGAGCAAATTCAACAACTGTCCGTGAACGTAATGTCCGTGACGGACCAGGTACGTCAGTCTATGCAGGAGTTTGAACAACTCTTAGCTGAATTCGCCCAAAAGGACTATGAACGCACACTGGAGCTCCAAGAAAAGGGAGTGCTCCGTGAACCTTTTCAGCCCATCTGGTCCGAGGACCCCCCACAGCCTAGGAAAGGCAGACGTGGCGTACGATTAAATGACCCTAACGAGATTATAGTGCTGGATAGCACATCATTAGAAGAAGAACCAGTGCCTACTCAGCAGGAAGTTACTTCCGCTAACGTAGATGGCGCCGTAGTACAACAAACGGACGTTACAGTAGCACAAACAGAGACGGTCGCTACGCCTGGGAACCCATTGGAGAATGGTACGGCTACTGAAAATCAGCAAGAAGTGACTTCTACTGATATTGGGGCTAAATATGGTACGTGGGACCTAGAAGAACAACTGCGAGCGGTTCTCACCCCAGGTCGAAGAGCCGACTTTAACCTGGAAGCGGAAACAAGTGACAACGAGGAAGCTAGTGGGCAACCAACAGCTCCAAATAAACACCTAAACAGAGCGGTGCTCTCTGTTTTGAACGGGACAGCACCATTCTTTGTGTCACAGTGTACCCATATAGCATTAAAGAAAAGCCCGTACGTTATCGTGGAGGTTAAGGGCATTAAGACACTAGCCCTGTTGGACACAGGCGCTAATATTTGTTTGATGTCCAAGCAATTCTTCGACCAAATTAACGTTAATAACCGTTTACATTTGGACGAGACAAAGGCTACAGAGGTAGCCACGGCAGCCGATGACCGGAGCCTAGCTATATTGGGTACAACCAAGATCTCGTTTAAGTTGCACGGCGTTTGGTACGAATATACTTTTAATGTCACGAATAGCTTGCAACAAGATTTTATTATTGGCTACGACTTCCAGGCAGATCATAACTGGGTGATTTTCCCGCATCAACACCTTCTGCTCTGTGACAAGAAGAAGGTACCCTTGCTAAACCCAGGTGACCTGCAGGCGTTAGCTAATCGCTTCAGTATAGCCGTATCGTGTACGGTCTATTACTGTATGAGGGAGACATGCAAGCTACCTCCACGATCTGAGGTTATGGTGCCGGTCCGTTGTTGGCTCGACGGAGCAGCAAAACCTGCTACAAACCAGGCAGTCGTATTTGAACCATCAGATGAGGTCTTAGTAGACTATGAGGTCTACCCTGTACCTGGAGTCCTGGAAGTGTCCTCTCAAGTAAACTATATCAAAGTTTACAATCCTCTGGACAGAACGGCACAGTTACCTAAGGGGTTATCCCTAGGACAGGCAGAACCAGTCACTACGGTGACCGAGCGACAAGGGTTCCGCTATGCTGCCGAATTGGGGGTGAACTTTGCACAGATTCACCCTCATTTAACTGGGTGGGCGACTCACCCAGCGACCCAGGTACAGGAAAACGAACTGCGACATGCTCTCACAGAGGTTGAGAAACTATAACCTCACCCAGGCGATACGGTCCCTATGGTTAATAGCGTCGGTAATGCTATACCAGTTCCACGGCGGTTTGACCCCACTGTGTGCGTAGGCCAGGAGGACCAGACATGGGGTTACGAGGAGCCACCGGCATTGACGGATAAAGGCCTGCAGGCTTTTAATGACCTGCATTATTCGGCTGACGAAATGACTTCGCAGCCTATGCCCTCATTGGAGGAACGTCAACAATTTGTCGACGAGAACGTCGACTTTGACTCCATGATCCTAGATGAGGAAGGCAAAGCGAAATTGCGGGATATACTGGTCGAATTCTATGACGTGGTCGCCCGACCGGGTAACCCGGGTCGGACCAAAGTCGACCAGCATGTCATCGATACAGGCAAGGAGGGTCCTGTGAAAGGACGATCTTACCGGTATAATCCCAAGGACAAAGCCGAGATTGAAAAGCATATCCGTGCAATGCTGGACGAAGGGGTATGCTCACCCTCTACTAGCCCCTGGTCCTCACCCTGTATTCTGGTCGGCAAGAAGGACGGCACTACGCGTCTAGTAATCGATTACCGACGATTGAATAAAATTACGGAAAAGGATTGTTACCCTTTGCCCAAGATTGACGAGATCCTGGATCAACTCCAGGGCGCTGTCATATTTTCGACTATTGACTTAGCAGCAGGATACTGGCAAGTCGAGGTCTACCCAGAACATCGTGAAAAGACAGCCTTTGTGTCACACATGGGCCTTTTTCATATGAACGTCATGCCGTTCGGGTTGTGTAACGCACCCGCAACGTTCCAACGGCTAATGGAAAAAGTCTTGACAGACTTACCAGTGTACATAGATGACGTTCTGATTCCATCAACAGACCAGGATTCACATTTAAAAATGCTCAGGTCGACCCTGATGCGTTTACGGGAAAATGGGCTGCGCATTAAGCTTAAGAAGTGCTGCTTTGCACGGGAAGCGGTGCCTTTTCTGGGCCATTATGTAGGCCGCCATGGCATCAGCGTTGACCCGGATAAAGTGAAGGCAGTGTCCCAGCTTAGCCCACCCAAAGACGTCAAAGGCATTCGGTCTTTTCTGGGAATGTGTGGCTACTATAGGCGGTTCGTATCGAACTATGCTAAAGTCGCCTCGCCATTGACGGACCTGTTGAAGAAAGGGGTACCCTTTGTCTGGTCCGATGCTTGCCAGCAAGCCTTTGAGGAACTCAAACGGCATTTGACGCAAGCGCCAGTTCTGGCTTTTCCTGATTTTGAAAAAACCTTCTACGTGTCGACCGACGCTAGTAAGCGGGGCTTTGGGGCTATTCTGGAGCAACAGCAGGACAAACCGAATGGACCGCGCGTGTTACGTGAGCGGCCGGTTGCCTACGCTAGTCGGACCCTAACCCAGGGCGAGAAAGTCTATTCCGCAACGGAAATGGAAGCCTTCGCAGCGTTATGGGGTTGCCAGAAGTTTCGGCATTACTTGTCCGTTAAGCAGTTTGTCCTGCGTACCGACCATCAAGCAGTAAGGGACTTACTGAATAATATAAAAGCCTTGGGACAAGGCAAACTGGCCCGGTTTGCGACACGTATGCTTGAATTTGATTTCATCGTAGAATATCGACCAGGCCGAGAGAATGCAGGACCGGATTGTCTATCTAGACTAGATCCGATCGATGAGCCCGAGGACAGTGAACAGGAAGCTACAGCGGTCATGTATCCGCCAGAGGTGTACGCTTTGACGGCGGCCCTCCCGGCTCCACCGACCCTGCTTACTTGGAAACGCGAACTTCGGGATGAAGAGGAATTCGCCACTTTGTTGGACTTTTTGGAGCAAAAGCGGTTACCGGCTAACCGACAGGAAGCTCAAGAGGTTAGAAAGTTACGTTCTACCTTTTTCATACGCAATGGGGTACTTTATCGTTGGCACTTGAATAAGCACGCAGAAAGGAGAGGGTTACCCTTTCCTACGGTAGTTGTCCCGAAAGTCCAACGAGACAATTTACTGAAGGAAGTGCATTCTGATTTCACAACAGGTGGGCACCGTGCCCAGCAAAATGCCATGGCCAGTCTAGAAACCAGGTACTGGTTGCCACGAATGTCGCAGGACCTCGAGGACTATATTGCTAACTGCAAATCGTGCGCTAAGTTTAGTCAAGGTCCTCGGCGGCTCCAAGCTACCCTGCAGAATACGGTCGTAGTACGGCGACCGCTGGACGTGGTTGCCATGGATGTTATGCACTTCACGCAGAAGGAGACAAATCGAGGCAATACCTGCGTCCTGTGTATAGTCGATTACCTCACGCGTTACGCGGAGGCATTTGCTATGCCTAACGAGAGGGCCGAAACAACTGCATACTGGTATTTTAATGGCTTCGTAGCTCGGTGGGGTGACCCCGCGCGAGTACTAACAGATCAAGGTCCTAATTTTATGTCCGTCTTTATGAAGGCGTTGGTGGACGCGAGTGGTTCGGAGCGACTCCGAACTACTGCATATCACCCGCAAACGAATGGCGTGGTGGAGCGCTTTAACCGTACGCTTCGAAGCCTGGTTGCCCAGTATGTCAATTGTTTTCAGTCAGATTGGGACGACTACCTGCCATGGGGCCTATCCATTTATAGAGCAACAATTCATAGTGCTACGAAGGCACTATTTCTTGATGACTGGTAGGGACTACCGTTATCCGTTAGACAACTGTTTCCAGCTTCCTGGAGAGGAAGGCACCACGCAAACATATAATGACGCGCGAAGCCAGTTACTGGCTCGGCTTAACGAAGCTTGGCGGATCGCCCATGAAGCTTTACAGGAAGCAGCTTTGGTTAACAAGGAACGGTATGACACCAAGGCTACACCTGTCGAGTATAAACCAGGTACCCTGGTTATGCTTAACATAGAGCAAAAGAATGTTCCGGCAGGTTTAAGCAAGAAGTCGCGCCCTAAATACGAAGGACCTTACCGTATCTTGGACAAGATTTCGGTAACGAATTATCGTATAGCTAGAACCAACGGACTGAGTGACCCAGTTGTTGTTAATATCAATAGACTGAAACCGTTTATTGATGCTCCAGTGAAGTTACCTGTAGTAACATTGTAGGTTACCTACAATGTTTGACCAGAGCATGGAGTCTAGCTAAGCCTTGTGTGACACAGGAGCTCCTGTTTTCTGTGGCTTAATCTGAGTTTTAAATGGACGTCCGTTGCACTAGTAGCTAGGGTTTTAACCTAACACTTGGTGGTAGCATAGTATGTGATGCATAATACCCTTAAGGGGCTGGGGTAAATTATTTCCAGGACCTCCTTGAGATTCATTATTTCGCCGTAAAGTGGGGTTTCCATTTAATCTTACAATTCTTTTCCTTAACCTATGACTAACAAAATTTAGTCATGGGCTTATTCATTCCTTTGTTTTATATTTTAATTTCCGTTAAACCCTAAATTACAGGGTTTTCACAATTTATTAAATTTACCTAGGGGGGTTTTCTCTTAATTCCTACGATTCCTTAGTTTCGTGTCAAATTATTTAAGGAGGTCCTGCCCTGTTTTCTATTTCTATTATGTACACTTATATGTACCCTTATAAGCGTATATACCGGTGTGTGTGTTCCTAATCATTATGTGTGTTGTTTATTTGATTTTTCCCCCTTACGTAGGCTAATATTAGGTAGTTCACCCTTTCTGTTGGTGTAGTTTCTTTCACTTTCTATTCTTTCCTTTCACATCTGTCATGCTTCACCTTCTGTTAGATTTTTCACATTTTTCTGAGGCTTAGCTTAGATTACTATGCCTGCTTGGGAATTCACTAAGTCCTGGGTAACCCGTTGCACAACTTTGCATGTACTACAGTTGTTAGGGAAGATACTATACAGTCAGGTTGGTACTGGTTTTGGCAATACGTAGTAAGGGTGCCTTACTGCGTGCTTTGACGGGCATCTAGTCGAAGTCACTTCAGCTAGTTCTTAGGCCAGAACTCTCTTGCAACACATGTTAACCATGTTGCTGTTAACCGGAAGCCTCAGGCAAGACGTTTTGGGGCTTCAAACCGGCACTACCCGACAACATCTTGATACGAGGTGTCGAGGGTATGGCCGGGCCACAGGACTTTTATGATGACCGGTAAGCGCGAACCCCGCTGTCCGCGGTAGATTACGACGCTTTTATGGGAGTCATCCGTAAACGGATTGACCATGCGACTGAGAGATGGGAACGCGATGAACTCGCCCCCCCCCGTTCTTTGGGTCGGATTACCCGCCCCCGGAAATGAGAGCTGCATCGTTACGATTGCAGACTAATAGAACGGGTGAATATATTGCGGGCTTAGCACCGCCCGGAGAAGAGCGTAACATTTACTATCCTTGCATCGGCGTGGTCTATTACGATCCCGCCAACGCTCACCGTGCCCACTCTACCCTGCCCATCGACCCTTCCAGCCCTTTATGGTTCGACTTCTAAGCCCCCTGGCCCAGATCAAGGTAATCCGGTGACCGGGTTACCTTTTGTACAGTTAATAATCGTGACGATTATTTTCTAGTCCCTTTCATTACCATAACGGCGGAGGTTCATCACAACGGCGGAGGTATATCATTACGGCGGAGGTTCCTATCTCTCATCATCCCATCATTTGACTTTACCCCATTGGACACTATATTACTGGACTGGATTTACTCTTCTATGGACTTACATATCCTAATTGATGATCCTGTTTTCCCTGGCTGTGACTGTCTCTATTGGTGCCTATATGTCTTAACTTGGACTTACTTTATGCTCAATCTATGAAGAATCCCCTACCCGGACTTGCTCAATTAGTGCCTTACTGGATGTGATTACCCGATTATGACTCTACTTGCTCAATTTATGACTTTTTCTCAAGATTTTGCCATTCCTACGACAGAGACGTTTACTGTATATATCCTCCCAATGAAGACAATTCCCTATTTTGTGATTGAACTAGTATATAAATGTATGCTTTAATACGTGTATTTTCTTGTCATGTCTTACTAGTTGTGGTGTTACTAATGTTTAAAAATTAACCCTTTTCCGAGCATTCCTTTAAAAATTTAGAAGTTTTCTTAACGGTATACTACCATTTTACCTTTTTCTTGAGTATTATTTTAAAAAAAATTTAACCAAAAATTTTATGTACCTTGTAGTGATTTTTTGTCTGTGGTTCTTCTTGCATAATTCTTGTCATATCATATAGCTTTACGTACGTATTATGTATATTTTAATCAGCTAACCAAAGTTTTTTTTAAAAATTTTACTAAAACATGGTTCATTCTTTTCTTAAAGAGTTCTTTCTTATTTTTGTAGTTTTGTTAACGGGTTTGATTTGTGTCGCGGGTTTTGTATTTTTGTCACTCCCTGTTACCTGATGTAACGTCAGAGGATGCGTGACGTGCCAGTTAGGTCCTATCGTTTCCCTCATCTGCCGCCACTTTTTATCAAAATTATTTTATTTCATTTAGTAGTCCCAACGGTTCCTGCCCTATTGTACCCAATGCTCGGTTTTTACAGTTAAAATTCTATTTAATGTCAGTTTTGTGTCCCTCTCCAGTGCGCCAAAGTAGCTCCCGACTTATATGCCCCTTCCATTCTAGGGCCTGCAGCGCGGTTGGGAGGATCTTCTACAAAATTTCTTATTTTATATGACTTTTACTTCCATTTTAACCGGTGTTTCGCGTTTCAGTTAACTTCAAGACTCCATTTTAACCCCCCTCATTTAATTTTATTTAATATCATAAGTGCCACGAGGGTACTTGGGGACTTCTTTGTACCCTTTTGGTTCTTTTTATACATGCTTAAGCATGTTTTGGACTACTTTGTAGTCCTACCTTTAAATTTAATTGCTTATATTTTACTTAAAGACTCCACAAACTTACTCCTAATCTTACGCGAAACACTGGGATTTACTTACTTAATCTTAAATTCTAATAAATTAACCTATTTTAATAAGCTTTTTGGTTCTTAAATTTTGCGGAAGATCCGAAGGGAAGTGAGGTAGTCGAGCGAGCTTAGGCCCACCCTCCCACCCAGCCGAAATTTGCGCTCTGTGAGCTGTGCGAGAGGTTACCTCCGTACCTTAGCCTGAAGATGCTCTCATGAAGCTGACATTCCGGTTTTTTTCTCGTTTTCATAATCCGTTTTCTTTTTATGGGTACTTGTACCTCGCCGTGACGGCTGGAGGACTTGGTCTTTTCCCAATTGCGCACCGTCCCAGTGGCAATATAATGGCAGTTCCCAAGCACAATTAGTTTTCTTTGTACGTACGTTATGAGACCCATTTACCAAAAATTCGTTAAAAATTTTCGGAGTTTAAATTTTCAACTAGTTTTTGGTTATGTTGTCCCTCGCAGGAGCTCGGGCGGTAAGCCCTGGGGAGTTGTAATGAGGCGGCGTGACGTCAGTCCTCTAAAAATATTAATATTTGGATATTAAATATTAATATTAATATTAATACGTGTATTTGGATTTATTTTTGGGTTGAAATTAGTGTAAGAATATTATTTTGAAAGTAATTGTAATGTGTATAATTTATATTGAAAATGTGTTTTGAAATTAGTTTGAAATTACTGTGTGAAATTTATGTGAGAGTCTTTTTATTGAAATGTGTTAGTGTGTTTATATGTAAAATACGTATATGTGTGTCAGCCAGCCTAGTCAATAGGTGGCGCTGTATACTTGTCGATTTTCTCTAGAAGCCTCTCCCAGCATCCCGTCTTTCAAGGGGGTCTCAAAATTGTCCAATCAAATTCTTCCACGCTCTCTCAAAACTAGTTCTTTCTAGACATCTCAAAATTCATTCGGTCTCGTATTTTCTTTTGAGCTGTGCAGTCGTGTCTTACTTTTACGCTCCCGTGTGTGGCCCTAATATTTGCTGTGCTTTTTCTGATTCGTCTTTATCGTCCAAAGTGGGTACCACTTTGGACTTTAGTACGCTCCAGGGTGACCCTGTTGAGCTACGCTTCTATCAGTTCCTTGTATTAGTTTAGTTATAATTCTCTGCTTTTTATCATGAAACTTTTTCCTTTGAATATTTTCTATCTAATATTTTCTTTGAAGCTCTTTTAAAATTATTCTGACAGGTTAGGTTTCTTGTGTTAGGTTAATTGGTTGTAGTTTATTCATTGTAGTTCCTCTGTTTGATAGAATTTATTGTGTACCTTGTATTTCATTCTCTACTGTTGTTTCACTATTTAGTTATTCTGTTTCATACACTGTATTCTATTCAAAATTTCTGTACGCTTTTTTGGGGTTCGCCCCTTTGTCCAGCACGTATTTTCAAGTAAATGTGGTCTCAATTTTTGGGCCATCTAGGGTGTCTTCTTTAATTAGGTTTTTGTCTTAGAATTGTATATTCGGTAAGTAGGGCTTTTTCTAAGAATATTTCGGTAGGTAGATAGTTCTGTTTAAGCATGTACATTTCAGCAAATTTGGGGTAATTCATTTATAATTTGAGTCTGTGCTCTTCATCGGCGGTTTAACTCCGTTCGGTAGGTTACACTTAGGTAATTTTGTTACTTGGTTGTACTTAGTTAGGTCGACTGGAACTACATCTCCTCCAGGTTCGACGTTCTCCTTGTGCACAGTTTCCCACTCGTAAAGTTTGGTTAGTTCGTACACTGCCAACTTTACAGTGTACCACCTGTTTTGGTTGCGGGGAGTAGAAGGTCCAAATTTGGCTCGGGGGACTCCACCCAAATCAGAAATTTGGGGGGTCCCCCTAAACTGTTACTGCACCCAAGTTTTTTTAGCTAAAAATGCTCCTTTTTCGATGGACAGTACATTAAACGTACTCAAAAGCTTCTGTCAATAGTTTTCTTATGCGAAAATAGGGCTTGAAAATTGACAAATTTGCACTAAAATATGCCTAAATTAGCCCAGATTGTGGTTTATAATTGCGTATATTACCTTTTAGTTGCTATAAATAACCATCTTTAGCTGTTTATAGCTGATTTATAGCCATTTTTTCGAAGTTTTTTTACAAAAATGTTCAGAAATTGCAAAAAATTTAGATTTTGCATTTTACTTGGTTTGGGCCCAATTTTAGGGGGGGTTGAGCTCGGCGTGGGGCATAGGTGTACCAGGCTACAGTTTGTCCCCTGTGAAACCCCCCCACGCAGAGGCCAGACCCCTCTTCCCCCCTACATGACCTCAACTACCCCCCCCCAAGCCGCGCTCAACCCCCCCCCCTTCCCCCCCCCCCCTAATTGGGTAATAATTGGGTCCAATTGGGACCTAATAGGGTCCAAACCAACCAAGTAAAAATGCAAAATTTTTGAAAATAGTTTTTGCAATTTCTAAAAATTTTCGAAAAAAAATCGAAATGGCTGTAAATCAGCTATAAACAGCTAAAGATGGTTATTTATAGCAATTAAAAGGTAATAAACGCACTTATAAACCACAATCTGGGCTAATTTTAGCCATATTTCAGCACAAATTTGTCAATTTTCAAGCCCTATTTTCGCATACGAAAACTATTGGCAAAAGCTTTTGAGTATGTTTAATGGACTGTACATCGAAAAAGGAGCATTTTTACCTAAAAAATCAAGCTACAGTTTAGGGGGTCCTCCCCCCCCCAAATTTGGGATTTTGGTGGGGTCCCCCCCCGGGCCAAATTTGGACCTTCTACTCCCCCCCCCAACCCAAACAGGTGGCACACCTTGGGAGAGGGGGGGCATAGTTTCCCTGGAACTTTGGGTCTGGGGGGGGGTAAATCTTGGCCGACTTCCGAAATGTGATGGAGGGGAGCACACGAAGCCCTTTTCTAGAAAACTGTTGTTTTGTTTTCTAATTTTTTTCAAATTATTGTTTGTTTTTTCAAAAATTGTTTTCTAATTGTTTTCAAATTACTTTCTACTAGTTTTCTAAAATAGAAAACAATGGGAAAATATAGTTAATATTTTTTCAAAATGTTTTCTAATTGTTTTCGTATATTTTTCCAAATAAGAAAAGAATTTGAAAATAATTAAGCCATCTTTCCTATTGTTTTCTAATTGTTTTCCAGTTAGAAAATAATTCGAAAGATATATAATTTTTTCTAATCGTTTTCTACATGCTTTCTGGCATTGGAAAGTACCATCAAAATCAAAACGAAAGTGGGGCTTGGTGCTTGGAAAAAATTGAAGGAGGGTGTGGGTGTCTCTAGGTCAAACAACAGAGGATTTGCTTGCCAACCGATTTGGGGAAAAGAAAAGGGATAGGGGCAATTGATTTTTTTATGGTGTTGATGAAAAGTTAGGTTTTCAGTCAAAATCAGTTATTTTGCAGATTGTTTTGCATTGTTTGCTTTCAAATTTGAAGCTTTTTATAAGTAGAATATAATGTTTCGGAGATGACTCTAAGTTTTGATTATAAATTTAATGATAACGAATACAATTTGTTCTACGGTTTTTTAATTAGGATTCCGTTGCCTAAATTTTGTTGGGGGAATTATGAGAAGGTGATAATAATTGTTCCCCCCTTTCAAACCCATGACAGCTGCATTTGTTTTTAGTTTTTGTCACATTTATCATAGGGGTCGCGGTAGCGACCCCTCCCTATAATATGAGCGAAAATGGTCGAATGACCGTGTAAAACAAGGCTGCGCAGATCCTGCGCAGAGTATGTGCGCAAAAAATTGTATATACGTGTCGAGTTTAGTATAATTTGCCAAGTTTCATTCCCGTACCACTTTCCGTTTTTTTCCGGTTTCTCGCTTTTGATGTCTCATCAAAGGGTTTTGTACATAGGTGTACCACCTGTTTGGGTTGGGGGGGAGTAAAAAGTCCAAATCTGGCTTTGGGGGGGGTCTCAAAAATCGGAAATTTTCAAAAAACTGTACCCAAATTTTTTTCAGCTAAAAATGGCCCTTTTTGGACATAAAATCCACAATTTTCGACATATATAAATCTAGTAAAAAACCACTCGTATTGCGTTTTAAAACCTATTTTGCAGCGTTTTTAACTGTTTCTAGACAATTTTTTCAAAAAATTTTTGAAAAATTGCAAAAATTTAGCATTTTTTCTCTTGTTTGGACCCCATTTTAGGGGGGGGGGGTGGGGGGTCTGGCCTCTCCGTGGGGGGGTCTCACAGGCATAGGTGTAATTGGGGGGGGGGGGGTAACCCCCCCCGCCCTTTTTTAAACCCACCTCCCCCCCCCCAGAAATTTTTGGGGACCCCCGGCCCCCCCCCATCTGGGGGGGGGGGGGGGTAGTCGCGCCGAAGGCGCGAAAATTGGGCCAAAATTGGGCATTTTTAGGGCAAATTTTGCAAAATTTTTCAGAAAAGTCCAAATTTTTGGCTTCACTTGTTTATTATCGCGAGAAATACAATTTTATAACGGTTTTATGGTCTTATAGACACAATATTGACCTTATTCTGGACTCAGAAACATGTTGGCAATAAAGTTTTCGAGTTTAAAAACACTGTCTAATGTTAAAATTACTTAATGATTTCATGTTTTTCGGCATTAGCAATGGCTGAAAATGCGATTTTTGACATAAAAATAGAAAAATTTTTTGGGGGAGGTTTGGGGGAGGTCGTGGGGGGGGGGTTGGGGGGGGATCTAAAAAGGGCCTTCCCCCCAAAATTCCGGGGGGAGGGGGGCCCCCCAACCCAAATCCCCGTTACACCTATGCTCACAGGGTGTTAGCCTGGTATAGTCAGGTTCCCAAAAAAAATAGAGGCAAAGTTCCCAAAAAAAATCAGAGCCAGATCTGCCAACTGCTTCGGCCGTTTCGAGCCAAACTTGGCACACAGTAAGTAGAAGACCTTAGCCAGATATTAGTTTGGGTTATATAGCTCGTCTCGCGTAGCCAAGGCGCCAGACCAAAGACTCACCCCAAAATGGCCTCTATGTAAGTTTTGACTTGATCTCGGAAATCAGTCTCAAAACAGTAAGGGAAAACTTCTTAAGTCCCTAATTATGCTTGGTAGGTAAGACACTAAAGTGCTCACGATACCACATATTCTAGCTCTGCTGGCTCTCATGCTTCGTCCTGGGCTACCTGATTTTTTTTGGGAACAAGTTCCCAAATAAAAAATCACTTTGAACTTCGCTGAAATGGGCAATTCCACTCTATAAAATCACGCATATGGCCCTATTAGCGTTGTTTTAGAACGTTTAGCGCCATAAAATTATTCAAACTGCTCATACAATTGCGCAAAACTCATTCAAACTGCGCATTATTCAAAATGTTGCAAAAATTCGTCCTGTTACGGCTCGGAACGGAGCATTATCGATAATTTTTTGCTGAATTAACGCTAGTAACAGATATTTAGTATAATTAAGCCAGAATATGCAACAATATGTTAGGTTTAGAACTGTTTTTACGATAGTCCTAGCATGGCAGACTGCTCCGAAGGTCTGTGTTAGTGATGTTCAGTGTTGTTACAACTATCCCGATAAAACTTTTGCACGTTTTGTGTGCATAAAATATTAATTAAAAGTGCAGAAAAAGTCATCGTATATAATTGTTCCCTTGGTGAAATATAAGTTGCCTCAACTCACAACTCTTGACGCACCAAGTCAGGGCATGCTTACGTTGTAAAAGCATGTCACTGTAGAATGGGTGGACGCTACAGTTCCAATTAGTATCTTATAATGTTAGCTAGTTACGGGCTATATATGGGCCATATATATAAGTTATGTGCTAGCCCTTCTCTGTTATTATAAATGGGGTGATTTTTTATTTGGGAACGACTGATTTTTTTGGGAATCGTTCCCAAAAAAATCACTGAAATTTTTTAATTACTCTAGATAGCCATGAGCTACAGCAGGGATAGTAGGTGGGTAAATGTGTCAGGCTAAGCCCTATTCATATATACTCTAGTTGGGCTAGCCCACCTAAGTTTGCGAGAGTACCGGGCAAAAAACTTTCGTGATTTTTTTTGGGAACCTGACTATATATACACCTATGGTTCTGTAGCTTGAATAACTACAGATAGAATGAAACTATTATATACTATGAAACCCATATATATTCTTGTAGTACAAATCAAAAATAAGAAAATAAGCTAGTTTTTATGTCTCCCGGAGCTGAAAAAATTTTGGGCTTGGGGGCCAAAGTCGGCCAAAACGCTAAAATGGCCAAAAAGTATGCTTCAAAGGCGCCTTAATAAGTCAGCCCAGTCACATATACATGGGGCAATACTGACTATATGGTTAAACAGTACACATATCGGTGTCGTTCAAATGCTATATGATTTTCCGTCTCTGTGCGTAATTTTTCGGTACTGGCCGGCCAAATTTGGTGAATTTTGGGTCGAACTTTGAACTTAATTTTTTCGCTTATTTTGCTACATGGGTGGCTCAAATTTTGCATACAAAGGTTTTTTGGGACGGAGAATCGATCTGGAGGGTCCGGTCGGTGCCGAGTGCCGACTTCCGGGAACATCATATAGGACTGTACATAGCCTCTCAGAACTTTGTCTATAGGAGTTTTCTGATGCGCCCAGCTCCTTCCTGGCATCCGTTTTGTCATCGGGCCCACCCATCTTGCTGTGTTCGTTCCACTTTGCCATCTGGAGGGTCAGGTCAGTACCGACTTCCGGGAACATCATATAGGACTGTACATAGCCTCTCAAAACTTTGTCTATGGGAGTTTTCTGGTGCGCCCAGCTCCTTCCTGGCATCCGTTTTGCCATCGGACCCACCCATCTTGCTGTGCTGGTTCCACTTTGCCATCTGGAGGGTCAGGTCGGTGGGAGGTCATGTGGTCAAAAATGAAAATTTTCAAAAGTGGTCAAATTAGGTATCAAATGAAAGCCCTAAGCGAGCTGAGCAACTTTTGTCATAGAACTGCATGCTCAAAGTGGCGGTAGAGTGCTGTGGTGGGGTGGGGTGGGGACTTAGGTGATTTTTGGTCAAAACTAAAATTTTCCAAAAGTGACCAAATTTGGTATATGTATGTCAAATGTGTGACATTATGAAATAATGTGTGTTTCTCTCCATTGACACTGCGGAATAGTTAGCCTTTAAACTCCTAATTCGTAACGACTGTTTTTTGGCGAAAAAAATGCGAAAAAACCGCACTTTTTTTGAAAATTCCGCAACTTTTTTCGGAGCTCTGCGTACGTATATAATGTTCCGTACGTATATATATATATATATAATGGTGATAGCCACACATCTCGACACTACAACCTGTGATTTTGAGCCCCTAGGCCCTCTCCATGCATTCAGGACAGACCTACAGTGAGGGTACCCAAAAGTGGCCTCAAAACGTTCATGACGGAAGTTCGAATTTCGACTGCTATTTACTAAGGGAAAATCCTAGGCAACTCATATTGTGCATGTGACATGTCCTGACTGTGGGCTATCGATACATATTATATATATAGAAGTTCCCAGTCCGACCTCAGAACCGTCCTTGGGTGGGTGATTTTTTGTTAAAGTTTTAACAAATAAAACATCATTTTCATGTTTTGTTACTGACGTCGGAACAGCAGCTAGAGCAAAACTAACGTCAAGTTCGAGCTCAGCGACCTCCCTTTGTTTTTGAGGTTGAATGACACTTCTGGGAGTCCAACCTGGTAACCAGCAGGGCCTGAACCGTCCGACGGTAAACGTGGTCCCAAAAGTCAGTATATATTAGCCTATAGTTACCTAAAAACTAATGCCAGATTTGAATCTCCCTAGGAAACTCCTTAGGACATGTTTTTTGCCATTTGGGACTATCCAGTTCGTATATACCTGGAGGGCAGTGGCGCACATAGAAAATTTTTTCGCGGGGGGTGGACCTCAGAAAAATTTGGGGGGTCTGGGGGGCGAAGCACCCCAGAAGTTGAAAAAATTTCGAAAATTGGGTTTGAAAAGCAAAAATAAGCGTAAATTAAGCAAAAATTCATTAAATTTCGCGCCGAGGGCGCGAAAATTTTTGAAAATCTTAAAAAAGTTGCTATTGAAATGTTTAAACGCCGAAATAAGGGTAAATTAAGCAAAAATAAAGTTTATTTCGCGCCGAAGGCCGAAAATTTTTGAAATTTTATGTCCCGCGCGCGGACAATGAAATTTTTCCTTTACATCTGGTTTCGGCCCCCCTCCGCCCCCCCTTAAGTGCGCCCCTGCTGGAGGGTCCGAAAGGGTCCGGCATGGGTCATGTGACCGTGGGTCATATCCCACCAACATACGAAGTCCTAAGTTTTTCTGCCAAAATATATATTGCAAGCTTAACAAAAAAATCATCCGAAATTTTAACAGAAAAATCACCCCACCCTGACTCACAGGAAAGTCGCAGAGACCCAATTTTTTGCATGGTGATAGGATAGCCACATATATCTCGACATTATAGAGGTCGGGGAAAAAAACCAACCCGCAAGTGGTGGGGAAAAAACCAACCCCCCGTTTGGGCGATGGGGATGAGCTAGCGGGCTCAAATTTTGCATGCAAGTTGGTAGGGCCCATCCCACCTACCATACCAAATTTGAGCTAAATCGGACCACTTTTGGACATTTTGTGACATTTTGAAAATTTTGGCATTTTTGCCCCCCAAAAATTCAAAATTAGCCTATTTTTGAAGGCCTGTAAAAAATTTTCCATAGCAGTTAGATAATAACTTTTAATAATTTCTATGAGAACAATATGTGCTCTTTCCAAAAATGTCGGTCTCGCCTTCCTGCGACGTTTGGCAAGCTGAAAGCAGAATTTTTACAAAATGGGAAAAAAACCAAGGGGTGGTAAAAAAACCAATTTTTGCTTTTGCTGCCAAACTCCCAAAAATGGTTCTTAGTTGCTCAAAAGTCATGCACATAGCAAGTTTAATGCGTTCTTTCACGTGAACAGCTCAAAATTGCATTTGGACTTGGCCGGTAAAAACCTCGTTTACTTTAAGATACTTACTTTAAGATTGAAGACAGCCATGGCTGATCAGTAAAAAATAGGTGGCGGTGCATTCGTCCGGCTCCATTGTATATAATGTCATAGATCCACAGATACCCGAGACTGCCGCTGTCTTCAACTAGACGTAACCAGCAATAGCAGCAGCTGCAGCTACACGGGAGTTACCCCAAGGACACAAGAAGATTCAGGGCAAACAGCGAGCCATTCACCCACTGGCTTTTCGGCGGATTGGCTGTTTGGCTCAGCTAAAGCGGCCAAAAAGTACTCTGGGACAAAGAAATACGCGAAAAAACACTGAAACAACGTTTATTTTAATTTATTTCATTGAATTTCGAAAGATTTACAAATTTTTGCATTTTAACATAGAAACTGGCAAATTTGATGAAACCTAGCCAGTTGATGCTGCAAATTTTGATGTTTGATTTTCTCACTTATTATAAGGAATATCGCAAAAATAACTGCAGATATGAAGTCAGCGACGCCGATTTTACCTGTCGCATGCATAAAATCGGCTAATATGAGTTACCCTGACCGAATACTGGGGTTGGTTTTTTCCCATCGGTTGGTTTTTTCCCGCCATTGGTTTTTTTACCCCGGCTAATTAACCGTTAATTACTAATTAACGACAGGACCTAGAGAGGCGATTTATATACCAAAATGACAGTCTAGACAGGGCTTGATAAGAAAACAATTTATAGCCGGATTGCTCCACTGGGTAGTTCTGCAGAGTCCAAAAAGTGACTACCTTGGTTTTTTTCCCCGACCTCTATACATTTTTGGGTTACGGGGGGAGGTCGAAATTTATGGGGGGCATTTTATGGGAGGGCTACTTGAATGAAGGGGAGGTCGCCGAATGGGGGGCGCCCCCTCCCCACCTACCCTCCCCCAGTAGAAATAAGCCAGGTAAAGGAAAATTCAGAAATAAATCAGAAAACATTGAGAAAATATTCTGCAAAACTCTTGGGAAAGAAGCTAGAAAATAGTGAGAAAATAATGAGAAAATAATAGAAGTAGTTTAGAAAATAATTAGAAATAATATATATAGAAAATGTCCTTTTTTTAGGGAAAACAATGAGAAAACATTAAGAAACTTGCTAGAAAACGGTAAGAAATTAATTAGAAAACAATTAGAAAGTGGGCCTCAGTTAGAAAACATTTAACAGAAAATAATTAGAAAACAAATAGATATTTTTTAGAAAACAATTAGAAATAATGTTCAGTTAACTGCTGGAAAGTTTTTGGGAAAAATTAGAACCTTTTTTCCAATTGTTTTCTAAAACTGGGCTTCGTGTGGGGTCCCCCCAACCCCCCCCCCCCAGAATTCGGACCTCAGAAATTTCGAAAAATGGCCAAAAAATGCAAAATTTTCTGTAACTTAGCCCTTTTTTCATCAAAATAAGGCTTGTTCTTAACGTTTTAGGCGCTTTTGCACCGTTTTAAAGCGATTTTAAGTCAAAAGTTTAGAAAAAATTTTCAAAAAATGACCAAAAAAGTCAAAAAATCTGGGGGGGAGGTAAATTTGGTCAAAAATTTTGGGGGGATACCCCCCACCCAACCCCCCCCCAAGGAAACTATGAGGGGGAGTAGTTGAGGTCAGGTATGGAGGGAGGGAGTCTGGCGTCTTCGTGGGGGGGTCTCACAGGGGGTAAACTGTAGCCTGGTACACCTTTGTAAAGTTGGTAGTGTACGAACTGACCAAACTCTATATACGAGTGGGAAACTGTGCGCAAGGAAGACGTCGAACCTGGAGGAGATGTAGTTCCAGTCGACCTATGCGAATCTCGCCAAATTGTCCTAAGTGTAACCTATCGAACGGAGTTCAACCGCCGATGAAGAGCAAAGACTCAGATATAAAAAACCTACCCCGAAATTTTCTGAAATATACACACTTAAAATGACTCTACCTACCCAATAATTCTTAGAAAAGCCCTGCTTACCGTTACCGACCAGACAATTCTAAGATAAAAACCTAACTAAAAAGACCCTAAAACGGTCCAAAAGAGACCACATTTACTTTAATAATTATGCTGGACAAAAAAGGGGTTGACCCCCGAAAATGCGTACAATGCAGTGTAGAACGTACAAAAAAAGGAAAGGAACAAATTGACTTTTCAAAGACTTTTCAAGACAAATACAACAAAAGATTCAGATCAATAGATTTTTATAAGATCAAAGTACAACAAACAATTACGTTCAAACCCCCACAAATGATTGATAAGTCCTAAATAATTTCAGTCGTCACGACGACCGTATTTAAAAGTCTCATAAAATTACCCAAAAAGTGAATAGACGAAAGCTTGGAAAGTTTGAGAATAAGATATATAAGCGAACTTTTTGAAATCCACTAGATCCTCAAATGTATATATCTGGTGGACACGGGGTCATAGATTCTTTGACCTTGTCATCCAATAGTGTCCATAAAATTCTGTACTTCTTGTTAGAGGGTACGTTGGGACTTAGAAATCTTCCGAAAATGGCAATTTGGCCGGACCTACTTTGGGCCGGCCGCCTGAACGATCCCGGACAGATATCGAAAATCGCCCTCGTTATGACACGCTACCCATCCCAAAGTTTCTTATGCAACAAGCCGCGCATAGGTGTACCACCTGTTTGGGTTGGGGGGAGTAGAAGGTCCAAGTTTGGCTCGGGGGACCCCACCCAAATTCGAGATTTGGGGGGGGGAGGACCCCCCTAAACTGTACCCAGGTTTTTTTAGCTGAAAATGCTCCTTTTAATGATGTACAGTACATTAAACTCAAACTCAAAAGCTTTTGTCAATAGTTTTCGTATGCGAAAATAGGGCTTGAAAATTGACAAATTTGCACTAAAATATGCCTAAATTAGCCCAGATTGTGGTTTATAATTGTGCATATTACCTTTTAATTGCTATAAATAACCATCTTTAGCTGTTTACAGCTGATTTATATATAGCCATTTTTTCAAAAGTTTTTCAAAAATATCAGAAATTGCAAAAGATTTTTTTAAAATTTTGCATTTTTTACTTGGTTTGGACCCCATTTTAGGGGCGGAGGGGGGTTTGAGCTCGGCTTGGGGGGGAGTAGTTGAGGTCGGGTAGGGGGAGGGGGGTCTGGCCTCTCCGTGGGGGGGGTCTCACAGGGGGTAAACTGTAGCCTGGTACACCTATGAAGCCGCGTCTCTCTAGCTTGTTCCCTGAGCCCTATAGCCGTGACACAAAATTGGCCTTTTTTGGCCAACAGCGGTCAGGCCACCTTTGGCCGGCCGCACAGGTGGCCGGCCGTGCCGGGCAGCGGAAAATGGTCCAAAAGATACGTTAACACAAATACTACTCTCAAAAAACCAAACTTCACCGGCTGAAAATGCCCACATCGTTCAGTTTGTGAGTTAGACTAAAACGGCTTCCCCAAGCGTGACTTACACGGAAAAAAACAAACGGACCTAACTTGTCCGGAAGCGAAAATTTATTTTGACCAAAACTTTTTTGCTACTTGTTGTACTCGTCGTGCTGATTCCAACGATACCAAATTTGTCTAGTTTGGTTGAGTATTGAGCTGACACGGTGCTCGAACGGGTCTCTAAGGGCCGTGCTGAGCCTTTTACACCCATATTACATACATTACATATATTTACATACATTACATATACATACCCATACATACATATGCTATCGCGCCCCCCTATAATAATTTGAAAATAATTGTCTCCGATTAGGCTGATAAGTTGACCTTGAGGTAAATCGCAGCTGCTGATTTGAAAAATCGAGTCGAGAGATTGATCCGATCGATCGATCAGCAGAATTCTATTAAAACATTATTGTCTCGCAAAAAAAATGCCAAGAGGGTAATTCTTCGGCGCTGATTCCGAATCTGCAGTCTAAATTTAATAAAAATCGATCGTTTGCCGGCAAAAATTGATTCTTTCATTTCTCAAAAATTATCTTGTTTCATACCTTATTGGCAAGAGCAAGAGTTCGGGTTGCATGCTGTCATATCCTCGTTTTTCTTGTTTATCTAGATGAACTGTGATTGATGGCTAATGATGCTGGTCTGCCTGATTTAGAATTCACTGACGACTTTTCAGGAGAGTGCCCAAGTACGTATAACTTACTCAAGAACTCAAGAACAAGATTAAACTTTAGGTTTATGGATGTGCCTTTTATTTAGAATATATATATATATATATATATATATATATATATATATATACAATATGTATATATATACGTATATACATATTTAACATGATACGATAAACCTGACTTGTTCCGTTGATTGACAATTAGATTTCTTTCCTAGTATGCTTGAAGAGGAATAGAGGATGCCAAGGAGCGTCTCGCCTTGGGATTTGCATAGATTTTTGTAACGATGCATCGGGACCTGAGCCCAACGCCGTGGCCACTTATTGCGTGAAAACACTAATTTTTTGCCGGTGTTCAGGTTTTTGCCTTGGTTTTTGTTTTTCCTATCTCCAGAATATGCTCGGATTGCAAGAATGTGTCCGAATTTAGCGAAATCTATGTTTTTCATTCCCTTATTTCGTTATAAATACTAAATCTGGATTATTAGGGAACTTCCAGAATTTTTTAAACCGTTTCAAAATTTTTGGAAATTTTTTATTTTCTGCGCTAAATGTTTCAAAAAATATTCAGCTGCTCGGAAAACATTACACTTTTCATATTAAAAACGCTGAACCTTAGGTAGCATCCTACTGAAATCGCGTGAACACATTTGGCCAACCCAGTAAAGCCTTGAATCCATGGCACTTGGTTTGGACTTTGTGTGAGGTGATATGGGATTACGGAAACGATTCAAAGTCAGTTTTTTATAACTGTCTCGTGTTAGTCATCCGAATCGGCTTCTTCCAGTGAGCTACGTTACATAAGAGGAAAATAATGTAAAACAGTGCCAAAAACTTGCCTGTAAAGTTTGCTATCATTGCTGGTTATCATTGAAAAAATTCCTTTTGTTCCTTTCCTTTTTTCTGTCTCAAAATTCCTTTTTATTCCTTTTTTCTGGAAATGGCCGCGTTGCAGCCCTGATATATGCTATAAACTACGTATATTTTGCCCAAAAGTAATCATCGCTGTAAACAATTTATGTGCAGTTCCTCGTGCATTTATTTTAGCGTTAGTGCAGTTCAGTGCCTTTAACAGAGGAAATGCCATCAGTCATTCAAATATTGGAAACCACAAGACGCTGGAGCAGAAAAGTGTATCAAAGGATAGCACAGTCACTGCTGAAAAAGAAGCAGGTGGAGTGGAGGATCAAAAGGCAAACAATCAGGGCCGTGCCAAGGCTTTCCTTAATGCAGAAGGAGGCTCTGTTGTTTCCGCTCTGACGAAGATTACCCCATCTAATTCAGGTTAGATCTAATGTTATTAGTTTTCTTGTCACTTTTACTTTTTTCTTTTTATGGGGGATGCCTTGGCAAGTGACTGATAAAAGGAAAATAGAAAATATGTTTCTTCTCACCCGCAGTTTCTCTACGTGTTATAATTATTTTAGGTCGTTCTCCTCAGAATTGAAATTGTCCTTCCACGCAGAGCGTTCTTCTGTTCTACAGGGGTGGGTAGGGGTCTGCTCACGAAAACTTTGTTGCGCGGTCTTCCATTATCGTTCCCAAGAGTTGTGGCCTTTCCTGTTCAGATTACTTCACCCTAATTAGCGATTGGTGGAACGAATCCTTTATTAATCATTTTCTAACATCATCGCAAAAAATTCATCTTTTGGTCGGAGGGCGATAAAAGACGAGTGTGTGACTAAAATATGCTGAGTTTGCACAGAAAGTGAGTTTTAAAGTTGATGTCTGCAATAATTCGTAATTCTAGTCCAGATCAATTTTTGTATTTTAAGAAAAATAAACTCCCAATTTTTCAATTTAGTGAGTTCTGAGGATTTTCGATTATGAAATGGAGAAGTTCAATTGGGATTTACTGTTAAACCGATAAAGTCAATTTAGTAAAAATGACGAAAACTTAATAATCTCAGAAATGTTGATTTTTCTTTTGCACATTGAGCATAGGTGAGGTTATAGAGAAGTTGTGAATACGTACATACGTAACTCTGTTATCATACCTGTCTTGATATGGAAAACAAGTGAAAACTTCTCAAGATAGAAGTTTTTTAATTTTTGTCGGAAGACGTGGAACTCGGAAAGCTCATTGATTGGATTCCCAAAGTAGGTGTCCCTTTGGACCTTACCACAGAGCGTATACGTATATATTGTAATGGGTTTATTTTAGGCGAAAAAAGTTGGGGTGGGGGGAGCCTCATCCCCACTGGTGTGGGGAGGTGAAAACGGGGGGAGGTGGAATAAAATTGTCTAAAACTATAAACGTAAAATATATAACGTAACGTAACTATAACAGTAAAAAATAGCTTGTTGTCCACCTCTAACCAGGGGTCAGAAATTCGACTACAAACACAAATTTCCAAACGTTTTTCGGCCTTGCCGGAGTTTCTTACGGAAAAATTACTGTTTGTACTAAAAGTCGTTTCCACAAAGAGTACCTGCCGAAATTTGCTAACACGAGGATCAGTGAAATTTGCCCTGTCGTTCAGTTATCAGCTTTTGTAACTGTTTCAGTTATCATTTTCACCTGTTTTTAGTTTTTGTCAACACACACAAATTTTTTCTCGATGAAAATGTTTTTATCCTCTGGTTTTCAGCGCATTTTTAGGGATTTTCCCCGGGGGAGTTTTTGTGCAAACTTACTCTGAAAAATTGTATTTTTAGGCGTATTGTGCATGGAGAAACACGAAAAGTTCTCAAAATGACAGGATTTAGGTTAAAAATAGGCGTTTTTAGGTAAGAATATCCGGCGAGGCTGGGAATTCTTTGAAAATTCCTATTTCTGGCAGCTGTGTGGGCACCAAAAAAATTCGGTGGGAACTCTCCCGGGAGGGAACGATTTCTGAGGAAGGTGAATCTCTGCGGGGCTGCCCATCCCCCGTAAGATCTGTTTTTTCTTCCATTATCAATTTAGAAAAATGTGTTTTCCACCCATCTTTGAATATTGTGAGAATCAAGGCACAGTTTACAGTTACATAATTCTTTAAATTTTTATAACTCACTACATTACTATATTTAATTCTAGGTGAGAAACCAGGAGAAGGAGAAACTACTTCTAGTGCTCCGGATACGGGATGTTCATCGGAGGCACCCAAGACTCGTCCAGGCAACAACCTGATTCCTTCCGCCGTCAAAGGTTACTATAATTCTGATGGAGCAGATCGTCCAAGATATTCTCGTCCCACGTTTGCCTACTCAGAAAAGCTGGATCGTCTTAATAAGATCAGCAAAGCTTTACAGCAGGTCCCTGAGTATTGTCATCGCAACTATGAACTGGGCTATTATTCGATACGTGATGAGGCCTGGCAGACCCTTCAGGCCGTTGCCCAGAGCCAGAATCAACGATTTTGGTCAACGCGCTCCGCGGACTCGGCCAAGCCCTACTATGAAGACTGGAATCCTCGGCTGATGCGTCGTCTGCAGGATAAGTTTAACTTTAAGATTGACCACATCCGTTGGCTGCAGCATCTCTGCTTTGAGTACAACCTGCCGCTCTACGAACCCCTGGAACGAGAGGATGTGTACAAACTAGTGGGTGAGGTGGAGCCGCCTGTCCTGGAGGATCTGATTGGCAGCATACTGCTGCGGGAATCTACAGACCCTGTTCAGTTTGCAATCAATGAGTATGATCTGCCCGAACCGGAATCCGTTGCTGACAAAGCTCCCGGTCGAGCCTCCATGGAGTCTTGCGATTATTCGGCACTCATGTGGATGCGGAATCCAAACCCGCCGCCATCCTCCACCGCTCACCCTCATCAGCAGGATGTGGACTTTCGCCAGCAGGAGCGACCGCCTATCATAGGGATTGCGAGGGCCCGTGAAGTGGCAGCCTTCACTGCCCCAGCGTCTGTGCGCCACGATGATCCCTATGGCAGCAGTAGACGGGCTGACGACTATCGTCCGTCTCCGCTGAGAGATCGGGACCTGCGAGCCTCTGCCGATCGTGACTATAGGCCTAGAGAGGAACGAGTGGTTATGTCGTGGAAGGATGCCTGTGTGAAGGATTCCTCCGATGAAGAAGAAGAAGAGCAAGAGCGTAAGAAGAAGGACTTTTCCCTGACAACCGCATCATCCAAGGATGCCCCAATCTACAGAGGACAGTTTGGTAATAAGCGATTCATATCCAGGGTGGCCGGATACGGAGATGATGATAACGAAGACAAGCGACTGCATGGAGGCGATAACAACAGCTGTTCCTCGCCGCCTCTGAAACGACCGCCGTCCTCCATGTCGCCCGGTCTGGCCCGGGATTTGGCCGAACGGATACTGTCGGATGAGGCTGAGCTGATGGAGCCGGCCAGTGCGGCCAGCGTGGTTGGTATTCAGAAGGGCGTCAGTGGGGCGCGGATTGCCGAAGATGACAAGGAGCTGACGGGAGCCATGACCAGTATTATTAATCAGATTGTGACCAGCGTTCAGACGGCCAACTCGGACAATCCCTTGCTGGCTGTGCTGAAACAGGTCAGTGATCTGAAGCGACTGATGTATCTGCTGGCAATTCGCCATTCAGAAATCCTCTCGCAGCTGATTGTGATGCTAAAATCGTCAGTTGTGGTGGCTAAGACGCCTGACTGTGCCAGTCTATTGCTCTATAAATGTGAGGCTCTGATCAGAAATCCGGACTCGTCTAATCTGACAGCAGCTGATTTGTCGGAACTGTTTCTAACAAAGCCTAAGGAAAGTGGTGGTATCAGTGCTAAGTCGGCTCCAAAACCCGCGGGCGTCGGCAGGATTGTTGATGATTCCGAGTACGATCCATCCTTGCCGTTGGATGATGAAGGTTGGTGTTTTTGGAAGGGTCAGCAGCCAGGCAATCCAGCAAGCGAAAAAGCTGCCACTAATAAATCAGTAACTGGCGGCAGCAAACCTGCCGCTGGTTCTGCTGTCGGTAAATCAACCAGTAGTCTTCACGAGAAGCGTAAGCTGGAAATTATGGCACGCGTAGAGGCTCTGAGGCTCCAAAAACTGAAGAAGTCCAAAGAGAGTGTGGATCAGACGGGCACCGCCTCTACAAGCGCCGAAGATGCGGACACAGAATCGAAGCCTGCGATTCCTGCCTGCTCTGCTTCGGATTCTGTACCCTTCATCCCTGTTTCAGGAGAAGGTATGCCACCGACATCTTCTGCCGCCATTCCACGACCCCCTGTTCCCCCGACCATGTATAACATGATGCTCCGATCGATGGGAACAATGATGAACATGGTCAGAGCGGGGGCCATGTTTGCCCGAATGCGAATGGCCACATCTGTTCCCCCGCCGATTGCAGGTGTCGGACCACCTCCCATTCACACTCCCTCGTTCCCCCCGCCGGCCATTCCTCCTGGACTTCGCGGACCCCTGCGTCCTCGTTTTCCGCCGATGGAGGGTATGCCTCCGCCTAATCCGGCCATGTTCCAACAGCTCATGGCCAGAATGATGACCATGCAACAGCAACAGAGACCATCTTGATAGATAGCTGCGGATGAGCAGGCTACTTCAACTTAAATTCTCCCTTTCCAACCTTTGTCGAACTATTAGATATCCGTTTATTAACACGTTTATTGTTTTATTCTGTGTAGAATATTAATATATTTTAAAGATAAATGGGGTCTCTTTTTGCTAAACATTATTTTTGTTTCTGTGATAATTTTAAAACTATTTTTCTATTGATAATTTAAACTGATTCAAAAAGTTGTAAGAAGATACTTGTATTTATATAATGTTTTAGATCGGAAGGATTGTGATCCACTATATAATTGTATAATGTCGTGTTGATTTGCTTAGTGGCTTGTGCAGTGTTTTATTGAAATTTCGTCATTGCTTCAGTGTTGTTTTCTGTGCTGTTGAAGTTTTTTCAATGTTTCGTGGTAATGAGGATTTGCTTGATGATATTGTTTCTTATAATATTTTATAATCAGCATTTTGGTGGAGGGTGAGTGGCTTCTCCTCCACCGTTGATTTGTCTGTGTAAAACTCATAGATGTGGAGAAAACTATGGAATATCAGAACCGAAGGCAATAGTCATATTCATTGTATGGATGAGAAAAATAGAGGTCAAAATGCAACGGCCAGTTAATTTAACGTTAACCAAGTTGGTTACACAGACGGGCTGATGTAACGCGACATATTTTGGTTAGCTTTCCTAGACTGTCAAACTTGTATCATAAATTCTTTCTATTCATCATAAATCTATATGATGAATTTTATTTATTTATACATAAATCTATTCTCATCTTTCTGGAGCAGGGTAAAGTTTCTGCTGGATTATGTAAATTTGTAAATTTGAGAAGAATTTGAAGCCAAAGAGTTGAAATTGATTGACCGAAATGTTCGCTTGATGTTGAAAGGCAACGAAAATTTATAAATTCCGGAGATGTTAAAAAGTTAGCCAATTTTGCAAAAAGGATAGTGAGCATAACCCAATTCTTGGACAGTGAACCCTGTTTGGGCTTTTCCGGGTGCTTACGCATAGAAACTGGATTTTTTTATTTTTTGTTTCCGATTGCTTCTAAAGTGTCAGAAACGAGCGCATTATCTATCAAGTCTAGACAATATCAGAGAATACTCAGTTTTCAAGAAATTTCAAAGATTATAGAACATTTCTAGTTTATCGCTTTCACCCCTAATTTTTCAGAAATGTCCCGTGTCATCGGAAAAGCTCGTGACTGTTTTTCGAAGGTCGCCGAAGCCAGAAAATCCGTCTTCCCCTAGTTTTTTCGGTACCCTTTCTTTCTTGGGTGACACAGAGGGCAAGCTATAGACTCCTCTGTCCATTGTTGAATGTCACGTTAAATAATATGCGCTGGCTTCCTATACCGAAAGTGAGAGATATTGGTTGTCGTGAGTTTTTAACGTAGTAAACGCTAGCTGAGCGCTCACGCAGCACTATGAGCGGATCTCAGTGATATCTTGTGTTCCTATTTCATGTGTACTGGTTGCGGCTGATTGTGAATATTGTCTGTTCTGTTCTCTATCTTCAGGAAGGCAGCTTACCTTTATGCTAACGCCTACCTTTGATTCTGGCTAAGCTTGTGCAATATATATATATATATATATATATATATATATATATATATATATATATATATATAAGGCTAAACTGGGTTGGTGAAATTTTCTTCATAATTTATTGAATTTCCACTTCGAGGTTGGGTTTGATATGGATGCAAGACGTGTATAATGATGCTTATTTGTTTATTTATTTACACACATATACGTTTACCGTTAAACTTTATTTAGTGTTCAATTGTTGCATTTTAGTATTTATGTACAGATGAGTTTTTGCTTGGTTATGAATTAAACTGGTCGTCATTGATTGGGATTGGTGTAAATATAGGATAACGCTGTCGGCCTTATTTTTAAACGCTTAGGTTTCTCTAGCTTAATCAGGTTATGTCGGTCCTCAGTGTCATAATTTTCCACGCATATCCCTCATAAGCCAACTTATTATCTTAAATCTTATTATTTTCAGCTGCAATGATTCCTCTCTCATCTTAGGGTCTTTTCACGAAAGAGTAGGGTAGAGATAAAATAACTCTAACTCCACTCCAGCTCGACTACCTCTCATGAAAAGGATCGAGTTAATATTAACTCGGATCTTTTCCACAATACCCCCCTCAATACGAACTGGTTGGATTGGGGGTTATTGGGTGAACCAAATGCGTTCATATTTTGGGAAGTTTTTTGCCTGAGTTTCAGTAATATCAATTTAAGAAATCTTAAAATTTTTAAAATTTCAAAATTTTTGAAGTATTGTAAAATTTTCCGGTAGAATAGATGAAGCTGAGCATTTTCTCTTCTTGCACCAACATCAGAAAATGTTTCCTACGATCTCTACAGCGGCTCTAACTGTAAAGATCAAAGGAAATATGTGCCGCCAACAGCTAAAGATTTAAGCTTATACTGTTCAGCAAAATCGGAGACAAACATTTTTTGTTTCCCTTGGTTTCCCTTTCGTGAAATCGAAAATTTTTGCGATATTGGAACTCAGCGTAGTCGAAAGCATACCCATACCAAGTTTTAGTTCATTTGGTCAAGTTTTAAGAATTTCGAGTGGCTGGGGGAAAATCGAGACAAGACGCAGTTAGTCCAATCAATAAACGAATGGCTGGAGCGGCAAAATGAAGAAGAATGCCAGATCGGTTCTCCACTGGAGAAGCTCTACTTACCTTTTTATCTGTATGTCGTGAGATATTGTATATGCGGGCAGTGAACCACAGCCTTAGCCAATCTTTGAACGGCTTTGACTTCATGCAAAGCAAAGGAAATTAAAGTTGCGAAAGTGGAATGACTAATACAGTCCTCTTGACTAAGGGCTATCCTTGGTACCTGAGGGTTCAAAACTGGTGCTTTCTCTTATGCTTCTAGCTGGGCCTGTTGCATAAAAGTCAGTAGTACTTGACTACTGAGCTACTGAATTATTGAATTTGAATTCAGTAGTACAGAAAATTCCGTTGCATAAGCGGGTACTGAAAAATTGGACTACTTAATTTCAATAGTTCAGTAGTTCCGTAGTAAATGCTTTTGATGAATTCCGCTTCCGCAAAGAGTTTCAGTAGTTCACATAATGTTATAATTTCGAAATAAATAGCTATGCCGTTAACATTCTTATACAATTCAGCTTAAGTAATTGTCTATCAAGAAAGGTAGTGAGAGACACTTCGCCACACTTTAATTGCTCTTTTTGTAAATGCGTAAAAGGAATTTTCAAACACTCAATAGAAATCAAAAGGGAATGGAGGGCTTAGATAAACAATGTGTTAAACGTGAAACGATTTTGGTAGACGGCAGCAATACTTTATCGTAGCCAATAAAGTTTTTATTCCTGCTGGAGCAGGAATGTATAAAACGGAATTTAGTATGTCCAGTGTGTTGAGTCATTTCTCCATAGAAGCCCTATCTTCAGCACTGGGCTAGCTTAGGTCTGATTTTTTTTGTTCAGATTATGCAAATTAGGTTTTGAAACTATTTAAACAGCAGAACTGACAGCCTCCTCGCAGTCTTCGGCTGTCGGCAATCCACACGATTTGCATATTTTTGAGCACCAGTGTTGCTTGGGAGCAACACTAGGGTGCATTAGGTAATTACCAGGCTTAAGCTGGACTTCACAAGTTCGGTTTGACAGGCACTGTATACAAAGTCGTCCTCGTTGATTTCGAATCTTTATGAGGAATCGGCAAGACAATATTAAGTACAATAATGACAAGTTTTCAAAAGATAGTACCAAAAATAAATGACTTGTTTGTGCAAATGAGGTCAAGGTAAATAACAAAAGAAACCAGAAACTTCTAATGTTAAATTGGAACAAAGGAAATTTTCTAACGTGAATAATAAAAGGTCTACAAAGGAATATTGCCCCTTTTGGGGCCTACTTGTTCCATTGTTTTTCATCGAAAATTAAATCGAAATTATAAGTTTGTTTGAAAATTTTTTCATATCTTTAAACCAAAACATATTTTGTTTATAAGGAAAATAAGGAAAATTTAGTCATTTAAATTAGTCAAATTTTATTTTTATTATTAGTACATATTTGAACTTTATTAACATTTTATAAAAGTTTTAGCAAAATAAAAACAACAAATAATAATCGGATAAGCAAACTCTTTTATTTTTGTAACGATTGCCGGGTCTTTTCCAGATTACCCCCCCACCACTCAAATACCGCAAAATTTTTCGATTTCGCGATATTCGATTTTTTTCGATTTCTAAGATGGGACCAAGGGAAACCAAAAAATTTTTTGTCTTCGATTTTGCTGAAAAGTTGTATATAGGGGTCTTTTGGACCGCCGAACACGAATCTGAAGTCCGTTTTTCTACACCGCTTTGCGTTAGCTCAGCATAAGCTTATAACTTAAGCTTACAAATTTAGCGTATAGTTACTACGACAGCCCTTTCGTGCATTTGGCGATGTATTCTGATCAAAAACCATTTCAACAAAGTAGTCTTTGCATTCCGTTATTCCACTGCATTAACACTAACATTAACTAAGTAACTAACATTAAGACAAACTTTTAAATCATGTGTTTAAATGAATAACTTTGCCTAAGTGGGAGTGGCTCTCAATTTGTAAAGTTGTGCAGGATGGCTGTACAATTTTTTGGTGGGGATAGTTTATGCCGGACAGCTGATTTTTGAATTGGACTCTTGCTCAAAGTCAGTGTTCAGAATAATTCTTCTTTGTGGGCGAACAAGGATTTTTAACTCAGACTATGTGAAAACATTCATATAAGTTGGAGTGGAAAGGTGTGTAAAACTAGTTTCATTCGACATTACATATAGGACACTTTGACAGCCGTAGTTTAATGTACTTGACAACTATTCGTATCTATTCTATTCTCCATTACTGTTGCTGTTATTCCGATTTAATGCTGGAAAATCTTTTCATTGTTAAATGCATTTAGTTGGATTTTTTCCAAATTCAAAAATTAGAGCGGTTTTGTTTAATATAAATATTTGACTTCACAATTAATAATTAAGTGCTATTTTTGTATGTTTTCATAAAGAACTATATATATACCACCAAGAGTATACCACCCATTTAAAGATGCAGTGCAAGATTTCTGGTTTGGAAGTCGTTCATATCCTTTCCCACACTACACCCGTCGAGCCGTAAAAACTTTAAGGCACAAACGGTATTATTGAGAGCGAATATTAGGCTCTGCTTAAAATAGGACAAAGTTAACAAAATTGCTGACAAAGGTTTGATGACCTATGTTGACCAGGTGAGTTTTCCTTCCAGCTTTTGCATAAAGCATAATATAGACCAAACATAAATTGATTCTTTACCGTCTGGAAGCAATTACACCATCTGTTAGGGGCCCGCTAACAGGGGGAAGCTACTTTTAGAGAAAGTTCTGCCTCACAATATGTGTATTTGAACAAACTCGGCGATGGCCTAAAAAGCGACCACCCCTATTATAATTTTGTATATATCAGTAGGACAGATAGAGTCAAAACAGCCACAAGTCCACGGATCCGAGCGGATACGCTGATATCACAATTTGAAGAATGAAAATCAAACGTGGACACCCAAAGTCAGACCAACCTTAATCACGCAACCGGTTTCGATGCTCCACCGGGGGCATCTTCTTCAGGCGATTCTTCACACGCTGCTGTCGTTCCTGGGGGGTCAGATAACGGGGGATCCAATTTCGGGAGGGAAGGAAAATTTCAAAGTTCTCTAGGGTTGGGGCTTCAGAGGCCGGACGGGCAAGAACCGGGGGGACCGGAGGACCGAAATTGCCGGGAGGGTCAGTGGGAGGCTGGGAGGCAAGGACTGGGGGGACCGGAGGACCGGAACTACCGGGAGGGTCGGAACCACTGTTATTGATGCTGTTGTCGTCGGCAGAGTCCAAATGGATGCTAGTAAACCCGGACCCGGGGGGTGGGGATTTGTTGTGACGGAGAACGTGTTCCCAGTTGATTCCAAAAGGATGGTCAGAAAATAGTTGACTTATCCACCACTTTTCTTTCTTCTTCAATATAACTTCGTCTTCAGAAAAGTCCAATACAGTAACTAATAATTGATCTAATGTATGATTATGGTTCCTGAATCAAATGGGTTAAAACCCATTTTTAAGTTTTAAAAACCCAGTTTTAAAACCCAATTTTAACCCATTTGATTCAGGAACCATAATCATACATTAGATCAATTATTAGTTACTGTATTGGACTTTTCTGAAGACGAAGTTATACGGAAGAAGAAAGAAAAGTGGTGGATAAGTCAACTATTTTCTGACCATCCTTTTGGAATCAACTGGGAACACGTTCTCCGTCACAACAAATCCCCACCCCCTCCCCGGGTCCGGGTTTACTAGCATCCATTTGGACTCTGCCGACGACAACAACATCAATAACAGTGGTTCCGACCCTCCCGGTAGTTCCGGTCCTCCGGTCCCCCCAGTCCTTGCCTCCCAGCCTCCCACTGACCCTCCCGGCAATTTCGGTCCTCCGGTCCCCCCGGTTCTTGCCCGTCCGGCCTCTGAAGCCCCAACCCTAGAGAACTTTGAAATTTTCCTTCCCTCCCGAAATTGGATCCCCCGTTATCTGACCCCCCCAGGAACGACAGCAGCGTGTGAAGAATCGCCTGAAGAAGATGCCCCCGGTGGAGCATCGAAACCGGTTGCGTGATTAAGGTTGGTCTGACTTTGGGTGTCCACGTTTGATTTTCATTCTTCAAATTTTGTATATATGTAATGAAACGGATTTCGGCTAGTCAATGCTTTTAGCCAATTTACAGGTACTGAGAGGTCTTTGCAAGTCTCAACTTCTATCTCTATTCTCTCGGCCCTTCGTAGTTGCACAAGTTTGGGGGTCGAGCAAACTTGTCCTGATCGGAATAACACTCTGAGCACTGGTGAAATGGCTCTCACCAAGAGTTCATAATTCTATAATATATTAGAAGAAGAGTAAGCCACTAGAGGGCTCCTCTTCTTGGCATTGCGTAACGGTGCTCCGACCACAATACGCGAATGTTCCCCCGTTTGGGGGGGGGTCGCCAAATCATACCCCCTCCCCGTTTGGTGGGGGGGGGGTAGCCAACAGCCAATCAGATTGCAGAAACCCCCTCCCCGTTTGGTGGGGGGGTAGGCAGGCTGATTCTGGCTTTTAAAAAAGGGGTCCCCGTTTGGGGGGGGTCGACACAAGAGGTCCCCGTTTGGTGGGGGGGGGGGGGATGCAAAAGGGGTCCCCGTTTGGGGGGGGGTCACAAAAAGTGGTCCCCGTTTGGGGGGGGGGGTCGCCAACAGCCAATCAGAATGAGCAAAACTTAGCCTGCTTGAGCGACCCCCCCCAAACGGGGACCCATTTTCGAATAGAACAAAAACTACCGTAATCCTCTGCTCTACCCCCCCCCCCCACCAAACGGAGGGGGGGTTTCTGCAATCTGATTGGCTGTTGGCTACCTCCCCACCAAACGGAGGGGGGTTTCTGCAATCTGATTGGCTGTTGGCTACCTCCCCACCAAACGGGGACCTCTTCTCGGCTACCCCCCCTCCAAACGGAGGGGGGGTATGCTTTGTCGTTCTGGTCGACCCCCCCCCCCAAACGGGGGAACATTCGCGTATTGTGGTCGGAGCACCGTTACGCAATGCCAAGAAGAGGAGCCCTCTAGCGGCTTACTCTTCTTCTAATATATAGGAGAAAATCATGGACTCTTGCTCTCACTAAGCATATTTGTCCCACTTCTGAAATGGCCGTCCGAGCGCTGGTTAAGTGGCCCGTCTCTACTTAAACTACCTAATAGTTAACTAACCGCTCAGCTGAAATTTGAGGTTAGTTAACTATTCTACCTAGGAAAGGCTTCCGTAGCTAGATCAGTGGTCCACCTTGCACCTTAGATCAATTCCCTAAACTGTCAAACATGAACACACTGATATTCTGGAGATCTGAATTTGGCCAATTTACTTGGTCACCAACGTTACACTTTCACAACTCTACAAAACTGATATCTAGTAGATCACGATGATATTCAACAAGTTTCGATTAATAGGTGGTCACATAGAGAAACGTACAATTGCTTTTTCAAGTCAGCGAACTACGAAATAATTATCAAGATCGGTTATCAAGTGCTCGAGGATATTTCTAACCCAAAACTCACGTTACCTTTTGATGCAAGTGAAATCCAGATAATCCCCGGAAACGAAATGAAACAGTCAAACAGAAATCACAGAGACGGGTGTGAGAGAGAGGTGACAGGGAAAACGCTAAATACTGGTACTCGACACACGCAAACTCCAACAGGCACGATCGGCCAACAAGGTAGCAACAGACAGACTCAGGCGTAGCAGCCAAACACAAAGACAGATCCAGACTAGTGCACAACCGCACTCTACCAAAGTCAACCTCAAACTGATTGGAATTGGGGGTTCAGTCACCTTCTCCCCTCTCACCCTTGTCCACGTGAAAATCTGCAATTTCGGTCTTTTTCAAGTCTTTTGATTTGAAGGCGACAGTTTACGAAAGAAAGGCATACGTCATGATAAGCATGACGTATGGGATTGCTTTTGGGCTCATGGGGCTCCCGAAATTTCCAACTTAAGACGATTAACCCCACTTTCTGATTTTGAACTTCTTAGTCAGCAAAACATTCTTGTTAAGCGATTCTGCAGAGCAAATAAATTAACAGGCGAACAAAGACTATCCCCACAAGACATAGATTCAGCTGGGCATTGTAATGCTAGTAGAAGGTGACCTGACTACTAAGCACTACGGGATGGGTACTGCGCGCAAGGATACGACAGACCTGAAGGAGATGTTGTTCCAGTCGACCTGTAGCAACAACCTCGCCAAAACTACTGGAACAACTGTGGCCCTAACTCAGAAGTAGATACAAAACAATACCACAAAAATACGCTCAACCTAACCTCAGACTGCCAGATTTCTAACTACCTAACTGCCTACCGAACAATAAATACTAAGACCTAAGCTACAAATACTTGGAGACCATATTTAATTTTTAAAACCTAACTAAACAAATTGTTCTTACAAAACAGAAGTTCACAAGGATATAAAAAATATAACGGATCGAGTACACCAATTATACTTTAACAAACTTTCGGTTTCACTACTTACTAATTACCACTCCGGACAGTTAGAGAAAAGAAGACAATCAAGAAAATCCATAAGATCCAGAGTACATAAATATAGCGAATGATAAGAAGGGCTGATCTGGCCGGAACGACCAGATCGGGGGACGGTTATATATAAAGACAGGGGGAAATCCAAACAGTACAGAGGCAGGCAGTAAAAGTAAACAGAGACTAGGGATTCCTAGACAATTGGGACTGCAGCAAAAGAAAACTAAGGGGGAAGCTTGTGTATAAAAAGTACGTATATGTAGAAGTTCGCTCAAACCCGACCACTCGACATGAAAGAAAAACTTATAACTGAATAACTTTCTGTTCTTGCGTCAGACCACCCCCCTAAGTAACCAATCAGCGTAGAGTATTGATTTTTGAGAGAAGCCTGGAAAGTTCTGATTGGATGGAGGTTCCTATCTAGTTTTGCTAAACGACAGCGCCGCCTAGCGGCTAAATAAAAACACGTTACAAAAAGACTAGTTTAGGGAGAAATCTCACTCACATGAATTTCGCACACACATTTCTTAACATTTTCAAAAATACACACACATACATTTATACATCAGTCACACTAAAAATACCCACCCATTACAACTCCCCAGGGCTTACCGCCCGAGCTCCTGCGAGGGAACCTCGTATGGAAAAAGTCATTTAACGTTGAACGAAGAGAGATTTTAAATGAATTTTGATATGGTCTCCAAAAGGGGAAAGAACAAAGACAATATGTTAGAGCAATACAAAACAAGTAAAAACACGGAGGCAAAATAGAAAAAACAAAAACGCAATTCAAGAACACGTTACTAAAAGCACCTAGGACCCGAGCCAGTATAAGAACACCAAGAATAAAAAAGCAATAGAAAAAATAATGGCGCGTGGACCATGCCATAAGAAAAAGCCACGGGGACAGGAACGCCAGAGGAACCCTCTGGTCGAAACTACCAGGTAAAAGAAACAAAAATCAGTAAAAACCAATCCCAAAAATTCAAGAACCCGGATGTCAGCTTCGTATAGGGCAATTCGACTAAGGTGCGGAGGTTACCTCACGCGAAACTCAAAGATGCGCAAAAGCTCGGCTGGGTGGGTTCAGGGTGCCTAAACCTCGCTGGACTAACTCAGTTCCATTCGGCTCTTCTACAAAATTTTAAGTAAGATTATAAGAATAAGAATATAAAAACAAAAGTATAAGTTTCCGGTGTTTCGCGCAAAGGAGGGGGGCGAGCTTTAAATGGAGTCTTTAGAATAATAATTAAATAAAATTAAAAAGGGTTATGAATGAACCCTTACCATGCTTAAGCATGTATAAAGAAGGACCAACAGGGTACGAAAGAAGTCCCCAAGTACCCCGCAGGTACCAAAAATAATATTAATTTAAAGTAGGGATAGGTTAGGAATTCTGAAGAAAGAAAAGCGCGAAACACCAATTTAGAAATAAAGTTCCCTAAAGTAAAATAAAAATTTTATAGATGAGCCTCCCAACCGCGCTGCAGGCCTTAATGGGGGTAGGGGCATATTTCGGGTGCTACTTTAGCGCACTGGTCCGGGGTAACAAAACTGACATCATTTCCTCCGAAACAGCCCAAAAATTAGGGGAGGGAAACGTTGGGCCAACTAAAAGATATACGTACAAAAGAATTTTGAAACAAAACGTGGCGGCATGAGAAAGGGAATTTCCAAGGGACGAGAATCAGAATTTTTGAGACATGATACTGGCTAGGGCCTTCGGCCAAAAGACTAGTAAAACCTCAAATAACAAACCCATTAGATAAAAAAGAAAAGAATTCAAGAAAAGGTGAATCAAAATTTTGATAAAACTTTTGGTTAAGACTAGCAACAAACACATATTATACATAGGATCGTTCAAAATACCCGCAAAATGACAAAACCGTTAAGAATTAAACAAAGCAGAATAGATTTAGGTAAAATTTTTAATGGTTAGCTTCAAAGAGGTAATAAAAAGGATTTTAAAATAAGCTTCAAGGAGTTATTAAAAAAATATTTTAGAGTAAACTCAAAGAAAGGGTAAAAGATTTTAGTAGGCTTCTAGAAAGGGGAAAATTTAGTAATAATACGCAAACATCCTAGAATATATATCATAGAACACTCCTAGGCAAAGTAAAGCACAAGATATTGGCATATATATATATATATATACATCACTACGGAAGGATAATAAAGTTCACAAAAATGGCAGTAAAATTCTTCTTTGGGCATAAAATATGTATGGAGAAGGAAGAGCGTCTATTTCGCAGTGAGCATAAAGTCAAATTATTGAGCAAGTCTTCATCGGTTGGAATGTCATAATAGAGATTCTTCATAAATGTCAAAATGGGGAAAGGCTTCATAATTGAATAGTCATAAAAGGTAGTCAGAATCGAAGTTATCCAAATTGAGCAATTCATCATTAAGTAAGTCAATGTTGAGCAATAGTCACATCCGGTTAAAGTCACAGCCAGGTAAAGTTCCAATTAAGTAAAAATGTCACATCCGGGGAAATAGTCCAAGTAGGTCGCCCAGGGGAAATGAACGACCAGACAGGGAAGGGTAAATGACAACCAATGGGGAAGGGAAGCGCATCCGCCGATCATAACAGATTAAACATCCGCCGATAGGGGAAGGTTAAACGTCCGCCGAGTTCAGGGTAAGGAACCGCCGCCGTAGCTTCATGATGGAGAAGAACCGTACAAATGGGGCACGAATGTTTACTGTATACTCGAAACGGGTATACAAAGACCAAGGAGATGACCGGTTACCGGTCATAACAGGGACTGGCATGTGTACGGTTCAAAACGTGCTGAACACCATGCTGGAACGCTCCAAGGGCTGACAACGGTCCTCGCACCATAAAAGGGGTGGACACCTTCCGTCCTTAATGCCAAAAACGCCAGTTGCAACTGCCGACGAAAGACCTGCGAAGACGCCGTTGTTTCATCGACCGAAAGTACGATCCGTATCATCCACACGTCATCGGACTCCGTACGTTCATCCTGGGCAAACCAGAGTAGAATCTCCATCTAATGCTGGTCCAAAGGGCTAGGTCTACCCCATCACCAGGCAAGAATGAACGGTTACTTCAGACGAAGGTCTCCTCACCCGGTAACCCCAGATCCAAGGCAAATCGCAAGTTAGACCAAGATGAAGCGCCAAAAATGTTAAGCAGAATCCTTCAAGAGCACCCTTTTGGCCGAGGGTTCCCACCGGTTAAGACAGAAGACCTTCCGTTCTTTTGGCAACCAAAAGGATCCCACCATAGAAGGATATCAGCACCTGGGGTCCAAGCTAGAACTCATAAAAATGTGCAAAAACGATCAGAGGGTGAAAGCATGACGAAAAACAAAAGAAAGTGAGAAAGAAACTACACACACAAAGAGATGGGTGAACTACCTACTAACCTAACTACAGACCTACCTACAAGAAAAGGAACCACACACATACTAAAAAGGATAAAACCCACATATACACATATATCCGAGTGCACGTGAACCACGTGTACTGTTATAGGAGAGACAAGTGGAGGACCTTCTTGACCTTTTGACACTAAATCATAGGAATTTCTTTTTAGATAGAAAAGAGAGACCCCCTAGGTAAATTTGGACAGAGGTGAATGAAAAGAAAATAGAGTGCAATTA
>JASAND010011439.1:0-31027 GCA_030248195.1 Trissonchulus latispiculum
GACTGTTGGGGCGCTTTGCGTCCTTTGGTTGTTTGTGGTGACTGGCGCCGTGGTCGCTGCGGCACCTGTGGTCCTCCTGTCTATTGTGCCGTGGGGCAGGCTTCTTTTGCCTGTTCCCGTATGCCATCTTGTCGGCTCTTGGTCAGGTTTGGTCGCTGGTTTCCGGCCTTTGGAAGGCTTGGGGGCCTTTTGCCTTTGCCTGGTGGCCTATTGGCCTTTGTGAACTTTTTCCGGTCTACCTGCCGCCATGGAGATGCTGGGCCAGGCGATGCACGGCTTGTTTGGCCATTAATTCGTGCCTGGTCCCAGTCCCGTTCCACTCTGGTTCTGGTTTGGTTGGGTTGGACTTGGTGAACTTTGACAGGAGACCCTTCGAGGCCTGGTACGGTGCGATCTGGTAGGGTCCGGCTGGACGGGCTCGTGGCTCAGTGACAGTCTACGGTCTGGAATTGCATCGTCTGCGGTGCTGGGGAGTAAACCGCACGTGTCCCATCTTCTGCACACCTGTGACACTGTCCCCCCACCCAAATCTTGTGTGATTTTTTGCTGTTGTTTAATCTGTGTTTTGGTGACTGGCATTTCTTTCGGGTTCTAGTATAATGGTTGTGATGTGCAGGGAGGGAGCCGCAGGGATTAAATTTTAAAATTGGGGTTCAATTGATGATATTTTTGTTCTTCTTTCGCCAGGGTGCCCGCCACCTCGGTTTATCCGTTGTAAATGTCGGTGTCGGTATAGTTTTATAGCTTTTCACTATCTCTTTTTCTGTCTGTTTTTCTACTAAATACGGTTACACGGTTTATTCTTTCCTTGATATTTCAAATCTCTTTTTGCGTTTTTCTTAAAAAATTGGCAACTCTTGATGACATTTGTTCTTTTTCTTTGTTTCACTAATCTAGTATTTTGTTTGGCATTGTTTTTGCTACTTCATTCCAATATTGGCTGCTACAATTCATGTACAATTTTCGATTCTTTTGTTTATCTTATGCATAATAGTTTCTTGTCATATCTCCATTTACATATTTGTAATAGTTATGTCGCAGTCTAAAAGCATTTTCCGTCTAATTGCAATTAGACGGAGAATTTCAGTCTAATTGCAATTGGGCTAGTCTAATAGCATGAGACTGAGCAAAATGCTGTTAGACTGAAAATTTTCAGTCTAATTGCAATTAGACGTACTATTGTTCGTCTAATTGCAATTGGGCGAACAGAGCCTCGTCTAATTGCATTTTGATGTAAAATGTGTTGGTTTATGTATAAGAACAGCGCTTCACTGTAACTGTATACGGAGAAGGGCACATAAACTCGAAAAGATGTTACGTCATTAAGAATAGCTTTGAAAACATAGTATATAGAATTAGACATTGGAAACGTGAAAACTTTAAAGGATTTAAAGGATACTCCAAAGGATTTTGAAAACAGTAGAAATTGTCTACAATTTATCAGAATTTGAAGACTTTCAAAAGCTTAAAATTTTCTAATTTTGACTGTCGAACTGTCGAATATTTGGATCTCAAGTTTTTATACAATTTTTACAATATTTTTATATTACACGCACATTTTTATTATTGCATAGAAACCCTCAAAGTAAAAATGGGCTAAAATAAAAAAGTAACAGTATGTAACATTCTTTCAAAACAGTAACAGTACCTCACAAATAACTGCGAACCCCCACAAAACCAAAACCTTTTATGCAATAAAATGGATTTTCTTGTTAAAATAATTTCCTAAAGTTTCCTAAATTTCCTAAGTTAAAATAATTAACTAAAGTTTTCAAGTTTTCAATATCTAAACGAAAAGTATTTCTACTATATATGCTCTTAAAGCTATATATATATACTTAAAATATCTTTTCGACCTTATGTGCCCTTCTTTACAGTTACAGTGAAACGCTATTCTTATACCTAAACCAAAACATTTTACATCAAAATGCAATTAGACGAGGCTCTGTTCGTCCAATTGCAATTAGACGAACAATAGTACGTCTAATTGCAATTAGACTAAAAATTTTCAGTCTAACAGCATTTCGCTCAGTCTCATGCTATTAGACTAGCCTAATTGCAATTAGACTGAAATTCTCCGTCTAATTGCAATTAGACGGAAAATGCTTTTAGACTGCGACAGTTATATACCGTAGTTCCAATATATTTACAATAGTGGGTTGTTTCTGTTTTGTTATTGTTTCCTGTCGGTGCTCCCTACTTTTTTGGTACCTGGGTGACCGCGGGCGGGAATTTAAAAATTTCTTTTTACGTAGGTTTTGAAGTAGGTAAGTAAGTTTTTGCAGTAGTGTCAAAAATGTCTCGATTCAGTTACGAGTAGTTTTACCGTTGGCCGGTTAGCATGTTAAAAAAGTTGTGTGCTCAACCGTGGTATGGTGTATGTTCACCGCCGTTGTTTACTTTTATCTTTACGTAATTTTCACAAAAGTTTTACCTCTACTAGTACCTAAGATACCTGTGAGTAACGTACTTTTTATCAAATTTTCTAACTTAGTGGACCCGTCCGAGGCCGCCCGGGGCCAAAAGAGGGGGTATTATGTGAAGTTAGCACCGGCAGGAAAGATATAAATTATTCATGAGCTGCTAAGCCTAAGTGAAAATGACATTTCATTTGACAAACGTTCAATCATTTCGCATCACTCTTGTCTAAATTCGTAGGTCCGGATAGCTAATAGTTGTATTCCTCCATATTGGGTTGGGTTGAAAGTCAGTGTGGGTGTAAGATTGATAGCAAGTGGTTGGGTTCGAATCGGGGTGATCGGTGTGAGTTTTGGTTTAGGTTACTTCTGTCGCATAGTCGGCTTCGGCCGGGCGTTTTGTTAGTATTTTTGTGTTTTTGATAAGGTTCATACTCGTGTTTAAAATTAATGTTTTGATAACAATTTTGTCGTCAAGTTCTTGTTTTAAAGTACAATAAACCGTTGTAATCTTTCTATCGATTTCTAGTTGGTCAGGCCGAACATTGCTCCAGCGTCACACACCACGTTTGTTCACCTGTAATCGAGTTCTAGTCTAGAGAGTAAAAGTCAGGCAACATCATTTTATTAAGATTAGTATAGTCAAACTTCACAACAAGATCAAGATTACGACATCAAGATAATGATCAGGATAGTTATACAATGTGCAGCATTCTTATTTGTTCTAAAAGTCTGTTGCTTTTTCAGATCGACCGCATCGATCTCGTCTTGTTAATTGACTGTACCGAGCAGTATTGCTTGGGCAATCTTCGCAATCGTGCTGGTTCCGATGAGGCACGCATTGACGATTCTGAAGATGCTATAAAGCAGCGTTTGCAAACTTTTAAGAAGCGAACGCTCCCCATGCTTAAATTCTATGATGAGCGCGGGAAGTTGAAAGTGGTACGTAGCAAACCTCTGGTAAGGGCTTCACGAACTAGCTTCGTGAGGCATGGTTGAGTTCAGGCTATGGAAAGGTAGGCGTTTACTTTCTACTATCTTTAAGTCCATCAAGACGTTTTTCACTTTCACTGCATGATAACTATGGTTCTCATGAATATTTACTATACTTCATACTTTACTCAAAGATAGGTTCAAAATTCACTGACGTGCGCCACGTAGTGATGTTTCAGTCACTGAAACTGAAACTGAAACTAGGTTTCAGTCTCTACATGTTTCAATTTCAGTCACTGAAACTGAAACTGAAACTGAAAGTATTTGGGAAAGTGGACTGAAACTGAAACTGAAACTGAAAAGATTTAAGCTGTCCGACTGAAACTGAAACTGAAACTGAAACTATCCCAATTCTAGGACTGAAACTGAAACTGAAACTGAAACTAGTATAATCTGAAACCATTTCAGTCCCAGCGTAAAACCTGAAGCTTTTCTTGCTCGCTGGAACTGAAACAGGTTTCAGTTCATGCTGAGACTGAATTTAGTTTCAGTCTCTGCGTAAGAAACGTCATTTCAGTCTCTGCGTATGCTTAAGTTCCTTGAAAAAGCTATTGCAAATTTTCCCATAATAGTATTTCTTGCGAAAGATTGAGCGAATGTGTCCAGTTTTAGCCATCATATTACATATTAAAGTCTGACCAAAAAATGTAGAAAGCGAAATTGTTTTCTTTATATCTCAAAAACGCTTCAAGATAGCTACCACAAAGTATATATTTTCTGAACCGAACTGATGAGATCTTTCTTTTCGTGAAAAAATTTTTTTGAAATTTCCCGTGCGATTTCAAAGGGCGCCGCTTTTATAAATACAGAAGGATTGGTACATGGTACTGCCGCGATTTTTTCACGAACATTTTCCCCTTGTATGAAAGTGCTACACACCAAATTTCAACTTTTTTGGCTGAAAATTGCGTGAGTTATTCAATTTTTTAGATTTTCAAAATCCTTTGATCTTTGCCGCTTTTTCGACTTTGACTGGCTATTACTCGTGACTCGCTCAGTGGAAAAATTTTTCGATTAGATTTTCAGGACCGCCTAGGCGTCCGCTTTCACCCGATATATGTGAGATTTCAAAATTTGAAAGTCGATTTTTTCGAAAAATACCACTTTTTGACCCAAAATTTCGGCAAAGCGAATCCACCAAAAGTAAATAAAAATAACATAATCATAAAGTCCAATCTAAGCTGAATCCAACGATATAAAGTTTTTGTGGCTACGACTTACACTGCGTCCGCAATGAATTTTTAAACAATTTCCCTTTTTCAGCTGGTTTTTGGCTCCCTTTGATGTTGCCGCCTTGATTTGCCTGAACCAGTGTAAACTAGCAAAAACCAGCTGAAAAAAGGAAATTGTTTAAAAATTCATTGCGGAAGCAATGTAAGTCGTAGCCACAAAAACTTTATATCGTTGGATTCAGCTTAGATTGGACTTTATGATTATGTAATGAAATTGAAATTTTAAACTATTTTAATACTCGGACTGAAACTGAAACTATTTAGCCTTTCCGACTGAAACTGAAACTGGAACTATTTTGCGTCACCGACTGAAACTGAAACTGAAATTAATTTGGGATGACGACTGAAACTGAAACTAAAACTGAAATTATTTTGGGATGACGACTGAAACTGAAACTGAAACTGAAATTATTTTTGGTATCCGACTGAAACTGAAACTGAAACTGAAAGTAGCTTAGGTTGCCGACTGAAACTGAAACTGAAACTGAAACTAAAATGGGCTACTGAAACAACACTAGCGCCACGTGACTAGATAGTGATTAGACTAGACTAGACAAATTCACAAATCACAGGATAGAGATGGGGAGGGATTTTCAAAGAGAACCCATTTTATCGTAACTGTATTCACATGTCAAATGAATGTTGCAGTTGCTATCACCCGAAATCATTAACTCTGCATTATTACAATTGGATTCTTATATATGAATTATAAATCTGAATTACCCAATAATTCGACTCAGTCAGAAAGGGCCATGACGTAGTTTTAGTTCTGGTGAAAGTTTCAATAACACTCAATTAAAACGTTCGTCGCAACGTTCGACCTGTTCTTCCATGAGAGATGTGGGCTGTTTCATAGAGTAAGAGTAGAACGTTTTCGCTTCACCACTAGCTCACTATAACACTGCTTGCAACTACACATAAATAGTTTATCAGTTTGTTGCCCATTTGTAGATTACTGCACGTGTCAAGAATGTTAGGTAGAATTCACAATATAAGCTACGATGCTAGTAACTCAATACTCTCGGCACAGTATTTGTGTGGATTGTTGATTAAGTTACCGTTCCACGTTTTCTAGTTCTTGTTTAAACCCATGCAACTAAAATATAATATTTGGTTTTCACACTTTCTGCTGTAGTTGCATGGTAGCTCTTACATAACACCAACCATAAGAAAGAACGACATCGTTCTGTTCGTAGTGTAAATCGCTAGGGATAGACCGAATTCGCGGAGGAGTGGGGGAGCGGTTGCCACTGTTTACCATGTGCTTACATCGTCTCTATTAAAACGCATGTGACTGACTTATCGTTTACCTTATGCCAATCTGTGTTTAATATATCTCCTCTCAAGTTCTGAAATTGAAATTAAATCGAAATAAGGGGCAGCGTGCACTTAAATTTGCACTTTGCAGGCGATTAGCCAATAAAATTCATTTTATTTCAAAAGAAAACAGGATACACGTGGTTAACAATGCTATCCGTGAGCATCTTACAGGCTGTTTACGCTATGGACGGCACGGTATCGTACTTTTACCATCATTTACTGTTAATATTAGTAATATTTAGTTATCTGACTTATCTGTCAATTCTTACCATTTCGATCGATAATACTACAAAACAAAAATAATGAAAAAATGGTTAATGTTGGCCGACTGTAGTATGGAACCAAATTTAAGCTTACAAGTACACTTCAGTAATATGGCAGATTTAACAAGCTATTTAGGTTTTCATCCGCATGCCGTTATGAATTTCGTTACATGTGAAAGCTTACTTTGGTATTCATTTCAGTTGTATCTGTATCAAACTCAAGGATTTAGTTTATATTTTTATGTTTATTCAACTGATTCTAATTTAGGTGGAAGGCGACAAAGGGGTCGATGAAGTCATGGGCGAAGTTGTGAATATCTTGGACAGCGCGTTGTTTATTCCGCAAGGTAAATTTACTGCGTTTCCTATATTTTATACACATATGCACAATCTACCTTTCAGAAAATACAGAAAATAAACCAGAATCAAGCCTGTTTTCTTATGCATTTCAATTTGTTTCAGACAGCGAAAGTGGTAAATCGTTGGAAACCTAAGTGGAAGATGAGCACGCAACTATTACAGCATGCGGTTGCAGTAAACAAAACTTAACTCTTTATTGACTCTAAACAGTCTTCATCTTCAGTGTTGTCCTTACTCATTTTAGATCCATATTGTGATGTTGAAAGATTTTATAATAAATTTTATGTTTAGCTGTATACTTACTCAGACATACGTTGAAAATTTGCCACAGCAAGTTCGACCTGAGAGCAAGCAGCAGGCTTACCTCGGCTCCAAAAAGGAACGAGAAAACTTGTACCTAATTAACAAAATAAATGCAAACAAAAAAGCCAAGCTAGGAGCAAATTCCAGAATCTTTGCTATTTATTGCGCAGCTAAAGTATTTGTCCTTGCTCCGGCAAAGATTCTTTTGCGTTTATCAAAAGATACTGAGTACACAAACGAAGCAAGAATACGCGGATGGAGCAAATCAAAATTGTGCTTGCTTATTTCCACGGAATGTTTTCGAGGTAAAAACCAGTCCAATTAAGTTTAAAGCTTACGCGCCTAGCCAAGTCTAAGCCATATCAAAGCTTAAATTTAAATCTTGGCTCAATTCAGCGAAAAATTTACGTGCCTTAGCCCAATTAGCAGGAATCCATTCACGCTAACAAGTTTCCTCGGAATCTGGTTTCGATTAAAACTAGACAGCGCATTTCCAGCCGTGCCAGCTCAATTTCTCTTGGAAAGACTGAGGCAAAACTTATCTTGAGCAAATCAACGGAATATAGCAGGTTTGTGTGCTCAATGTGTTTTGATGAACGCATTTGTTCCCACTTCCTGCTGTTACGAACGCAAGGAAAATTTATCTTGTTCTCTAAGAAACGATCTACCACGGGAGTTCACCATACGTATAGATAGATGCTTTTTGTTTTTGGCGGCGGCGGCTGCCAAGTGCCAAGATGCATCGAGGAATCTGGTGGTGGACTGCCCTCGAAAGCCCTGCGATTAGCTTTCAAGTAGACTTCGACGAAATTTTTGGCTGAAATTTCTGGAAGCAAGCGATTGCTTCATCGACTTTAAATTGGTAACTTGCCTACTACGACAAATTTGGCGATGTTAAAGTGAATTTTTTGGAAACTTTGGTGACTGAAATTAGGCAAGGACAGAAAAATAAGTTGTTCCATTGAAAGGGACAAATGAGTTTGGCTCTTAAGTTAGTTTATTCTCGCGGAGTGTCGCGAACACGAGAAAAATTTATCGTATTCTCTAAGGAACGATCTACCACGGGAGTTCAGTATACGTATAGATAGAAGCTTTTACTTGTTGCTGCGAATATACAGTTTTCGTTACCTGCAGATCAGATCTTTACAATCCTAACAATTTAGAAGGCTTGTGATCATCACATTTTGCGTATGGCTATTTCTACGATTTAAAATGCATTCGGTATGAAGAAGACAACTGAAATATCATGAATTATAAAAATCAATTCTTTATTCGACATAACAAAGTGTTTACATCACAAGCACACACATTGAAACTCTTTGGAATTTCTACAAGTACAGAGCAATCTTTGAAATATCAGCAACCATAACTTTAACCTCTTAATCGCTGGCGTACTGGTCAAAACCCCAAACATAGTGTAAAAATGATCCGTCCATTACTAACCTTACGGAAAACAATTATATGCCTAAGGGCCAAAAAATACTGCAATTTATTGTGCTTACTGAACTGCCACAACCGGAAAGCTGAAATAACCTTCCTCCTTTGGCCCTAACGTTTGATTAACGTTTACCTTTTTGATTGCGCACAATAAGCGCCAATGCACAATAAAAAGTGTAGAATCTGGACATATGAACCGGTCCCGCACCTAAATGTATAAATTTTGTCAAACTCAACCTCTGAGTTCTCAAACTAACTTCATACAAACTGCAAACAACAAACTAGCATAACAAAATAAACAGAAATCACAACTAATGATAGTCATCTACAAAATGTTTTGATGAACCGGGTATTGCTCGATCATTATTGATCAACAGCACATCATACAGAATAAATAAACTAAAAATTAAGTAGTAGCATTTATTTCGCATATATTAAAAATGCGACAGAAAAAGAAAAAAGGAAGGACATTTCTTCTTCGAAGTATACGATGTTCCGGAATAGTGTGTGTTGACGTGTGCATACAAAGAAAGGATAGACAAGCAACGCAGCTTGACACATTTGAATATAACTCGTTCACTGACATTGCTACACATACACTAACAAAAACAAACAGAATATACAAATTCAGTCAAAAATAAATTGCTATAACTTATCGTTACATGTTATAGAAGACAGTGACCACAAACTAAGCCAGACGTGAAGAGGAGGGCTGCTTTTGAAAAACTTGTTCTTGTTAACAGAAATATTTTGAGTTTATCTGTTTTACTTAAACCTTGCCAAAAAATTTTCAATTTCGAACTTTTGGAGGGGTTTGAGACCTCCGACTGCAAATGGTGAGGCCAAGGCTTTGAGGGAAGGGTTACCCCTTACACACACATGGTTACAACTACAAGAAACAAAAATATAATCTAATGAAAAAGTCCACGATTTCACAACAAGTTATTTGTATGTTTTGATATCTATTAATTGGACAGTATATACTTAACATCAGGTTCATGCTATATATGCTGTTGTTTACTGCTAAACGACACAATGCAGGAAAAACTTACCTAAAAATTACTTTTTAAAGAAGGCAGTCTTATCGCAATTTTCGGGATCATTCCTCAGAAATTTCCGTCATATTATGCCTAGCTTTTCAATTTGAAGAGTTGTCTTTAAATTTTATTGAAATATCAAAAACATGAGAAAGGTTTTGATGGAACCAAGAGTATCTAATTATAAGAGACATAAGAGTGTGACAAGCGTGACAAGAGTGTGCACTGAAGCAAAACCTATGCTTTTCGCGCTAACGGCTTAGTCATCCCTCACAAAATGACCCCCACTCACACCGCCCCTATATGGGTACGGGGTCTAAACTCTCTCACTCACTCCTCTACACGTTAAAATTAACAGGGGCCCAATTTGGGGAGGAGGTACATACAAGCGTGTATGTTTAACACATGGATGTACAAAATATACTGAGAGAGTGAGCGCTCCCCGTCTGGAACTATGTAGTATATACCCATATAGGGGCGGTTTGAGAAGGGACCAATTTGAGGGTGGGGGAGTAAGCCGTTAGCGCGCATCGCATAGTTTTTGCCTTCATATTGCATAGAGTGTGACGCTTGTTATACTTTTATCATTGTGTACTCTTGAGGGAACGAACTAGCAGAAAGCAGCAGCACATTATTTTATTATCATCCTTTAAAAACAGAAGCTTCTCTCCAGTTGGTAGTACCAAGAGTACATAATATGAGAGTGTGACAACTAGCAAGCTCTCTTATCAGAGCCAAAACTATGCTCTGTTTGCTAACGGCCTACCCCTGTAAGGGAAGCAGGCATAGGAAAGATTGATTAAGCCTGTAATGGGAGTTCAGCTGATGGCCCCGTGGTGTAGTTGTTTAGCATGTCTGCTCCGGAGTCAGAAGGGCCGTGGTTCGAAACCCGGCTGGGCCAATTCTTTACTTTCAATGGTGAGCGAAAAGCTGACCTCCCTCTTTCCTTCTCTCTTTTAGGTCCTGGTTACGTGGGTACGAGGGTGCCTGTCGCCTCCCGTTCGGGCTTGTCCTTGGTTCCTTCTGGCCCACCAGCCCTGGTAGAAGCGCTACATGTGGCGAGGCTGCCTCAGGACCCGGATTGGACTCCTGTCTCCGGTCCCCCAGTAGTTGCTTCTGGTTGGTTGTATCTAAAGGGGTCTGGAAGTCTGAAACGTGTGTCGGGGGAGCACGGATCCCTTGGGCTCAGAATGCCCTGCGCTGGATGCGCTCTCGGTTCGATTCCGAGTTGAGTAAGCCGCGGGACGCGTCTTAATTGAAACCCGGGGGAGATGTAAGGGAAGCAGGCATAGGAAAGATTGATAAGCCTGTAATGGGAGTTCAGCTGATGGCCCTGTGGTGTAGTTGGTTAGCATGTCTGCTGCGGAGTCAGAAGGGCCGTGGTTCGAAATCCGGCTGGGCCAATTCTTTGCATTCAATGGTGAGTGAAAAGCTAAACCTCCTTCTTTCCTTCTCTCTTCTAGGTCCTGGTTTCGTGGGTACGAGGGTGCCTGACGCCTCCCGTTCGGGCTTGTCCTCGGTTCTTCTGGTCCACCAGCCCTGGTAGAAGCGCTACACCCCCTCCCCAAATTGGACCCCAGTGAACAAAGCAAATTCGCCCGCTATATTTGTGGTCTAAAGTTCGATACAGACGCGAATTATATTTACGCTCTGCTTGTGTTTTTGAGCTTAAGCACATAAACATAGAGCGAGTGAGCGTACCCACGTTTGGACCCCGTACCCATATAGGGCGGAGTGAGAGGGGGTCAATTTGGGGAGGGGGTAAGCCTATAGCGAACATAGCATAGTTTTGGTTCTGACTGCATAGAGAGTGGGGTTGTCATACTCTTATGTATTATCAAGAGTACATAATAACTAAGAGTGTGACAAGCGTCACGTTCTTAGTTATCAAGCGAAAAACATCATCTGCACAATAACGGCTGACCCCCCACAACTGAGTATGTGCACTTCAAATATTTTTGCCCGCTATGCCTACGTTCTAAAGCTCGCTACAGGCGCACATTGAACCAACTGACTAGTTGTGTTTTTGAGCTTTACAACGTAGGCATAGCGGGCAAAAATATTTGAAGTGCACATACTCAGTTGTGGGGGGGGGGGTCAGCCGGGGGGGGGGGGGTCAGCCGTTATTGTGCAGATGATGTTTTTCGCTTGATAACTAAGAGCGTGACGCTTGTCACTCTCTTAGTTATTATGTACTCTTGGTATTATGTACTCTTGCTAGTAGTTATTATGTACCTCGTGCAAATCTTTAGAATTTACAACACCTTCTGAACCAACACTCCCATAGCGAGAATGTTAGGCGCAAGCTAGGAGGGATACCTATACGAAATCCAATGAACATAAACTGTAAAAACTAGAGATAAAAATAAAGCTGAAAATAAAGTTTTTAAAAGTTTTTAATGGAATAATTTTTTCACGAAAAAGAAATATCTTCACAGTTTTTGTACCTTCCAAAGTCGGTAGATAACTCTAGCTCAGCGCCCAAACAAATAAATAAATAAACCTATACCATCTGATTTAGTCCTTTAGTACAGACTCATAGTGCAGAGTCATCAAATGCGGATCCAGTGGGATTCTTTCGTCTAAAGCGGTGGATGGTGATTTATCCATCAGCGGAGTGGTGCTTGCCGTGGACGGGAGATCGCCTTTAACACTGGTTGCATTACCAGGATGGAGGAACATGGGATTGGCAGCCGCGCCGTTTTCCTGCTGAATTCGGACTGCATTCATCGCCAGGGTCTCCGAACTAGCGGCCATGGATGCAGACTCCTTTAGGTTTAACCTATCGTGTGGAATATTGGTTATGCACTGTAGGAAATCGTAGGATGGTGGTAAAGTTCCAGTGTTAAACAGATAGTCAGCTAAGTAGGATACAGTTACCAGAACAAATAGTGAAGTTAGCATGCAGAAGGTTCGCATAGGAAAATATTGAATAAAGGAATCTCTGTCCGTATAAATAGCGTGTTTAATAGTGTCATCATACCAGGGGTACTTGATGAGTGGCCAGAGAAAGAACTCAGGTTCCCCGCTTGCCAGCCGCAGCAGCAAGCCTACCACGTATGCTGCCATGGCTCCATAGGTGTTCACCCGATCCAGGTAAACAACGCAAAGCAGTTGGGGGAACAGAATCACATAAACGAGATCAGCACAGAGAAACCAGAGAGCGTAGACACTTTGAATCGTTAGGGCCATTGCGGTCGCTGCGATTCCGACAAGAATTACGCCAACACGCATGACTCGAATGATTTCCACTTCAGAAGCCTGAAATAGACCATCTCAAATAAATAAAAAACAGGTGAAATACATACATATCACTTCGATATTTACGTTCACAGAACACTCTGATGAAGACGGGACGACGGTAATTTTGGTGTGCTCTTACGGTTGGCGTGAATTGGCGTGAAACTAAACCATCGGTTTAGTGAAATTTTCTTGAAACAGCGAAAACTCATTCTAAGAAATGATTTGAGTCCTTTCTTAAGATAATCTCATTCATGTTAACAACGTTACTATCCATGTGTTTCAACTCATCTGGACTTTAATGCAGAGAATTTCTGCAATTTCAATGAAAAACAGAATAAAATATATGGAGGATAAATGACGATACAATGAAAGATAGTACTATCGCCGAGCCGAAACGTTCAAAAGTAAGATAAGATCGAACCGACAACCTTCGGTTAACTAGTCCGGCGCCCTACCGATACATCCACTGAAGCACAATTAAATCGAGCTTAAGTTTGATTTCAGATTGTAGTGACACGTCTTTGAATGGGCATGCAGCCCTGTCAAAAAGACACTCTGCTTAGCAAACCTGGCCCTGTGTCATGAAGAACAGAAGGGCAGCGGCTAACCATTCTAAATTGTTCCAGATTTCTGACTTCTGACTCCTATTAATTTCAGGATAACAGCCAGTGGCTACCATAATCAAAAATAATAGCTGTATATGCTTGCTTATATTAATATAAAATCTTATAGCAACCATGAAACGGAAAGCTTACACCAGGCCTTATTGCTAGCTTCCATATATTGTGGGCAAACATAGCCGCAGCGGATAGAATAGAGGAATCCGCAGAAGACATAACTGCGGCTGAGACAGCACCCAGACCAATAAATGCAACGCCAGGTGGGGTGAGATATTGCAAAACCAAGGGGAGAACCAACTTCTGCTCAATAGGCGGAATAGTGTGACTACGATTTCCCTTATATGTCCATGTAGTATTGTACCATTCTAAAAATGTAAATGCATGTTACGAACCGTATAAAATTTCATACCCATTACATTTCGCTTTTTCTTTGCCTAAACTTAATTTTTGTGACATAAATACGTTCTGTGTACCATGCCTTTTCCTATGTTAATAATTATGCTTTTCCTAACTGCCTCGTTCTAGTGGAGTTTTGTTACAGATAACCCTATTTCTACTTGTAACCGAGAATCCGTCTCCTGAAAAGAGATCTGTTTTTTATAGAAACGCACCTATTTTGTGTTTAGCTACAGAATTTCATTAAACAGGGATACAAGCTTTTTAAATAGCCTGATGTTGGAGCCAGGGCTTTATTGGTTTTATTCGTCCGGCTCTCACCTGTTGATTTCGCAACCGCACCAATGATTACCGGGGGAACCGCCATAACAATGCACCCGAAAGCAGCAATGAAGGACAACAATTTTGCGCTCGAAGCACTTTTACATGAAAGTACTCTTTGGAAATAAACCTAGAACAACCTTTGCGTTACGAAGGATAAGATTCAAACAGTCGCCACCAGTCTAAGCGACACCAATCTCAGAGTCCTTGCCTGCAACTGAGCACTAGCGAGCGACTAAATATTAATGATAATAATTTACCAGATCGAATTATTCAGAAAGTGCCGGGTGTCACGTAAACTGTTGACGACCAAAATACATAACAACACTTCAAATTCATAACTAGCAGTTACATCCAGCGTAACTTTCTTCCACTGTAGAAGTGCTGATGCATGATTAAAGAGGCTTCCACAACTTCTAGTTATCAATTTTCTCTGTTGCTCACAACGATAATAACATCCACTTAGCTCTGGCTATTTTGCCTTACCAGTGCCTCTTGCAACTGCTCCAATCAGAATTGGTGGAACAGCCATAACAATGCAGCCAAGAGCAGCCACATAGGACAAAAGGGCTGCACTTTTAGCCGACTTAGAGGACAAAACGCGTTGGAAGTAAACCTAAACACGCTAACACGGATGGGTTTACGTTTCGAGTTCGTTTGTTTATTAAATTGCTAATTTTTGTTTGAAATTAAATTTCCATTTAGTGATAGATTGCTCTGGAGGTTCTGGAGGTGTCAACAGCTGGCCATACTAAACACTAATGGGAAAAGTAAATTTTACAGGTCAAGGAAGACGAAATGGCATTTTCTGGTCACCTGAACGAAATTTATGACGGGAGTCGAAAAACAATACAACAGGAGTAAAGTTGTGATTATAGCAATGTAAACAGCAAGGAAAAGGAATAATACTTTAAGCATGAAAAAATAGCTGTCAAATAATCACGTTTTGTTTTGAAAATGAAAACAGCCCGCTCCACCTCATACGAGTTGCAGTAAATTTCAAAAATTCATAGAAATTTTTTTGTATACATGTGCTTGGAAACATTCATCCTCCAAGAACTTGATCTCGACTCCGAAGAGAAAACGATCACACGTAAACACCGACTTTTCAACTTTTCTTGGCAAACCCAGGCAAATCAGTACGTGCTCGTGAATAGATACTCGAAATACTTGATGTGTGTCCCCTCTACTAAATTCCAGCTTTGGAGAAGTGAGTAGTCAAACGGACAAACAAAATATACATAGTTCCTTCCTACGCTGTACCTGCCATGGAATTCCTCCAAAGGTTAGCAGAAGGAAATAGTCCATCCAAAGAGAAACGCCTCGAGCACCTCCGAACGATCCGACCCATCCCACCTCTCCATCTTTCTCCAGAAACGTAGTCTTGATGTCAGACACCTTAGAATTCATCATTGAGGAAGGAATGCATACCCACTGAAGAGAAAAGGAATTCCATATGCAAAACTAATATGATGGATTGAAATTGATTTAAAAAATTTAAGGATATTAAAAATAATAATTCTTACAAGATTAGCCAGGAAATGTTCAAGTTCCACGAAGTTTTACATTGCATAAAATGCATTAGGATAGTAGAAGAACACTAAAACGAAACGCTTCAACTCGTGCGTTGACTAGCTGTGGTTGGGCGGGTTGGGGACTGCAAGCAAAGTCCAACCTCCACTACGTAGCCCGGTTTATGTAATTATATATGGTTAATGCATTATAAAAATTAAATGAGCAGCATACCAGACCAATGAATATACAAAATAGTTGAACCACGTCAGTGTAAGCAACAGAATACAGACCACCAAAAAACGTATAAAATACAGCAATACAGGCTGAGGCAATCACAGATATATGATCGGGAATGTTAAGAATTACGGTTAAGGTGGCACCTAAAACACAATTAAAGTATAATAGTACTAAAACACTACAACAATACTAAAAACACCTTAAAGTATAAACTTAGTTATTTACTGACTTACTTGCTTATAGTTTGTATATGATCACATGAAATAAATTTGCCATACATGCGCAACCTTGCGAGGGACGAGTAGATGAGTCGCTTCAATCGGATGCTTGTGGAGCCAAACGCAACAACGAGAGAGCAACAAAGTACAGACTACAATTGAAAGAGTACAGCGAGCAGAGTTCAATTTAAACAGGAGAGAATTAGAAGTTAAGCATCGATCAGGACTAAATGCAAACAATTGGTCTGGGGATTGAACCACGGCCCACAAGAAACTGAGCATTCCGCGTAGCAGTAGCCAGTGACTAATGGGTAGATAAATAGTCTGATGGCCAAGCACGTGACACTATCCACAAATTTCTACATTAAAACAAGCCATCACAAAAAACAGCGACCGTCAAGAGTGCTAATCAGAGCCTACCTAAAGCCGCCAAGATAGCAGCAGACCAGAAGATTTCGCCCATCAGGGCCGGTATAAAGAGAAGACCACCCATTCTTTCACCGTACCGAATTTGAAAAGGATCAAGCATCGTTATATATCCCTTAGTTCTCATCTTGCCAGCAAATAAAATGCCACCTGTAAAAAATTTATAAGAATAAAATGAGCAACTGTGAAATATATATATAGCTTTAACAATTTAATGTGCACTTTTTGCAATTGAGTTAGGTAATTTTACTGTTTTTAGAATGAGAAATCATATAGTGACCTTTCAAGATTTCAATTTCTAAAAGCCACTCACACAAACGACATTGTTTTCAAGATTGACTCAAATGAAAGAACAAACGAAACTGAGATTGTCAAAAGCCACAAGCCAACCAACCTAATATTAAGCTTAATGCATATCCCAAGGGAGCTTGACACCAAATAAGACCATCTCTATAGACAACTTCCGCGGTTCCGTTTATATATCCTCCACCCACCCATGTAGCTGAAACAAAATGAAAACAAAGGTCAAATCCTTTTAAATGTATGATATAGCACGGAGTACGGACAACGACGTAGCGCGGACAGGTCAATAGGGCTCTAGTCTGGGCTAGCCTTTTCGTTGTTGGGCCTGATATAGGTTAGCCTCAAATATATCGTTGTGAAAAATTTCATACGATAAATACGCATGCCGCATTGATCACACCCTCAAACAGTTTAAATTGAGTAACATATTGTGTAAATTAAATTTGGATATAAAACCCCTAGAAAGCGCATCAAGTTACAGCAGTCTTAGGTAACTACTGCTTACACCGCATACTATCAATTTAATTTTTTCCCTGTAACACACCTGTCATAGTAAAGCACCCCACAAGTGCACCTATACTTCTTCCAGCCAACATAACATCTTCAGTTTCACCGCCCGGTTCTTTCTTGCCCTTTCTAGCTGCCCAGATTCCGACCAGTAAAATAAGCACATAAAACACAATAATGGCAAGGAGACCTTCTATACTAAACGTCCCCATGATTGCTGAAAACAAAAATTCTTAGTTGATCAGTTCTTATGTTATTGTTGGCTGCGGCTTACTGTGCTACTGCCTATCACTTTTTTACCTACTCCTTTTCAAAACTCAGATTCACTCTCCTACCTACGTTTATCAGTCAAAACTCTGAGCCACTCATTTAGGGACTGGTTCAAAAATGTCTGCTTCAGAAATTGTACGTTTCCATTATGCGTTTTTATACTGTATTTTACAGCCCGTGAATCGCCTACCTTTGAACAACTTTTGTGGACACTTGTCGAAAGCAAAACTTTGACGGCTGCGGAAAGGATTTGTTTCGGAAAAAAAACTTCAAATCTTTCAGCTTAGTTAGCGAGTCAGCGAATTAATCTTTCAGCTTTGGCTACAGTAGAGTGGGCAAATGTACCAGAGCAAATATTACGGAGTGAAGCAGCGATTCCTAGTATATGCCACTTATCCTTAAAAGAAAACTAACGTTGTGGTTAGATTCAATGGAGGATACACCTTAAAATGTCACGCTTAAGTGAGGTAAGTAGGTAATCTATTAGTGCACAAAAAGGCAAACCACTTAATCCTAGCCGACTCCTCTGCTGTACTCTTTTGAGATTACTACAATCTATCTCAATATTGCCACGATTGCCGTCATCAGTAAGGCCAGTTTAAAATGCAAAACTGTCGTCTAAAACTCATGGTACTAAGATGAATAGCTGAGTCAAAATAAGAAGGCAGCCCAGAGAAGTCCAGAGAAGAAAGAAGAAGAAAAGCTGAAGAAACAGTGATGATCATTAAGAGAGTCTACTGGAAACTTATGCCATCAGCCAATGTTATAAAGCTGTTATTGTGTTCAGCTTAAATCACTTAGTTCAAGCCAGTCTAACGAGCGCACCAACTACTCATTCATAACTGTTACCACTTATATCCCGCTGTGCTATACTGGAAAAAAGCAACAGCTAAATGCGCCCTTCCTCTGTAGACTGGTCTTAAAAAAAGAGATATGACCAAAAATTTACAATAGTCCTTGTCCAATTTGACGGACTGGAATCTAATAAGGGAAGTCCCACCATAATTGAGTGGGCCATTCTAAATGAGCAACTGAAAAGGCAAAAACTGTACAAACATTGTTAGACCTGGAAATTTCCAGTTTCTTGCTGGTCGTTTTTTATTTCAACAAAATATACTTTTGGACCTGAAAGAGATGGTACGCAAATATCGAAAACTTTATGAAAATATATTAGACTTTTGCTTCACCTCACTCGCCCGAGGCTCCTGTGCCTTGGTAGAGCGTTACTGGCGTTCAAAAGCAGAAAATCACGAATTCCAGATTTTGAGAACCACCAGGAATGCGAATATTTTCAAGTGGGAATTTCGGTTCGAATGGTTTGCTAATTTTTTGTTCTGGTTCAAGAGATTAAAAAGAAACCGCTTCAAATTAAATTAATGTCTAATTTTTGCACTCTCTTATAATAATAAATTGACTAATGTTTGATCCGACCCTACTTTTCTCAGCTCCCAGCGCCATTGAACTTAAAACTGGCAGCAAAATGGACTCAAATAATTAAAATTGCTGGTTAACCTAAAATATTAATTAATAATATAATAATATTAATAATTATTAATTATTATTAAATATAATAATATTACTAATATTAACTAGAATAAGTGAAGTGATTGAAAAATAAGTAAGTATATGAAATATCGAATGCTCTGGAAATCGTTTTCTTAGGATTGAAAGTAAATTAACCTTAAAAATTTCCTCTTCTCAAAAGCGGGGGTGCGTGAAGCTCTTTAACACAAAGCGTCTTGTACTGAATCATTGGAAGAGCCCGATAAGAATACAAATTGGAATGATTAATAATTGATAAACCGAACTGGTTAAAACTATTTTTCAGACTCGGCTTTCAAGAAATGGTTAACTCCAACTCTCAAACTTGGCTATGCACGAACGACCCAGAAAAACTCGCAGATTTTTCCTTAAACGCTATTCCATAATATAATTGGGGGATTTGCCGTTTTTACACTGTTTTACCAGAAAATGTTATGCTTGTGCTTTTGGAAGGAAGTTTTTCGAACGAAAAGCTGGAAGAAATGTCGTGGGTGGCCTAAAATGATAAGGCATTATGACTACAGAACTGTTACTAAACCATACTGTTTTTCGTGAAAATAATAAGCAAACAGAATAATGCATATATAATCAATTATTTTATATGAAATCAAGTTTAGATTATAACTTATTTTATATGAAATCAGGTTAACCTCTCTCAAACCTTATGCCTCAATATTCGATTTCTGTAGAAGCACTCTTGGCAATCAACCAAAAAATTTTAGTTCTCGTCTCTTATTAAGCTGCATCGTTTTATCTAGTTTATCTCAGTCTTTCAATGATAAAAATAGGAAATTAGGTATCAAACTGCAAAACGTGGACATTCACCGTTGCGTCTACTTGCATTATTAGTATTCCTACCAAGAGTATTCCTACTGACCGTCTTGTATTCCTGTGTAAATGAATAAATGAAATAAATAAATAATAATAAACAACAATAATAATAATAATAATAAATTAAATTTTTTATTATCTATATTTTTATTCTTAGAAAACAGAATTTTTAAGTTAATAATTGGATAATCATAATTTTTCAAATTCTCAAACAATTAGAAACCAATAAAATTTGTTTGGCTTGTAATTTTGTGAAAAGCCTGTGGCCATTCACAAATTGGCTGAAAACCATTTTACTACAACAAAACTGAGAATTTATTGATAAGAAAGAAGACGAGAGAGGGGCTTCAGTTCCGTTCAGATCTGGTTAGTCCCTAGAAAATACCAAAAATAAATGGCTATTGAAGTGCCAAAAATTGGAATATTTATTTGAAAGTTGGTATTAAGGTTGACGTCAAGTGGGACCGGGTCTTGGAACCAGAGGGGCTGGAGAAAGGGAAGGAATGGACCAAACTTTAAGTCTGGCTGTAGCCAGTTTTAACAAGAAAACTTGTTACACTTTTTTCTGCTGGTTTGCTGCTGGCCTAAAGAAGTGGCAATCGTTAGGCCACACTGTGAAGCCTGCCTGATTTATAGAAGCCTTACAGAAGATCGTAGCAATTCAACTCCTCGTTAGAGGAGCGGAGGCGAGTCTTAAACCTAAGCTAATGAGAACTGCTTATCCCTTGTACCCCTTTTGATTAGGCACCTAATTTTCTCCTTTGCTGTTCGCAGTTTTGAAATCCTATGACGTCACTGGGGAGGGCTAAAGCAAAAGGAAGTCAGTTGGAGACACCAATTACAAGTGATCCTATCCGGATTCACTCTGCCAGAAAGGTTTCCAATTAGACAGAAAACAAAAACGTGTCTCTGATTAGACTGACGACAAGCATTAACTTAAAAATTAGTCAAATTATTTTGAAAAACAGATAATTTAGTACTCCAAGCATACTCAGACAGTTAGCTAATAATGGCATTTGTAATTTTCATGGAGTTTCGTAGGTGGCAAAACAAATTAAATGAATATTGAATGTCATATGTGATACAATCGTTTTACCAGATGTTTACCGTATGACCAATACCCAATGTTACCGTTACCAGAGCAGCCCTAAATTGAAGTAGTTCTTGATTGGATTTAATTTATCATATTTATGATATGTGGAAAAAATCAAGACTAAACCTGGGATATCGTTCACCCTAGGTTTATACCGTTAGAATGTTGCCCCACGACACTAAGGGATATATGCATTATGAGAATGAGAAAATTGTAGCCAACGAAGCAACGTGGCATTTGGTGCTTTCAGCTCATAGAACTTTGAATGACACCAGTGTAATTCGACATGGCTACGCCATGCCCCCGGGAACAGAGCCCATTGCCCGTTGACCAGACCTGCCTGTGAGGACCTCCATTTGATGGGGTCCGTTGCCGTCCAAAGCCAAAAAGTCGTAACTGACATTTTGGCCAAAATGGAGTTATGACCAACGACATACACAAAATTTTATGCTGAATTTAACTAGCTATGCTAGAACGACGTATCTTCATTGCATTTGTAGTAATAAACTTGGCAGAAAAACGTATCTGCAATTTTGGATTCCAAGACAAAGCCAGAAAGTCGTATCTGCAATTTAACATTGCACATACGTCTTTATGGCTTCCGCAACATAATCTGCAGATAATCGAAGTACCCAAGGACTAACGTGTGCCAAAAGACGTAACTGCACTACTGCGCCAATTTTGCCTATATTTACAAAAATAAACATTCTGAGAGATAAATCCAGTCAAATAGTATCATTTCACACAGTGGTCACAAATTTAGGTTGATCTGATGAAAAATTGTAGCACAATTCACATAAATGGTTATTGTGAAAAATAGTCAAAATGTAGTTACGTCTTTTTGGATTTGGACGGCTTCCCACCGAGGTTAGCATCTCAGTCCCTCATCTTAGCTTTCTTCGCCTTCATTGGTGTTGCAGTCAGGACAAGGACGTTTGGGTGGTGAATTTTTGAATGGGTGATAGGATTTTGGTGCAAAATCAGAAAGGAAAAATGCATTTAGCAAACATGCGCATTAATTGTACCTATGGTATAATGAAGTGTAAATTGCAGGGCATTTGACAGTTAACACTAGGTTGAATAGGCAAAGGTTCCTAATGTACGAAATTTTCTGCGTTGTCATTTGAATGAATTTTAATTAAATATTATTTCTAATTTGATTTCGTGAAATATTAAATACTTATAGCTATTATCAAATTCCATTTGTATACTGACAGAACGTGCGGGGAACAGTGGAGAATATTGGAAAGCGCCAAAGAACTGACAAACATGAAAGTAACCAACATTCATTCTATAAATTCGTATAGGAGTAGCAGCAGGCATTAGTGGGACTGTTGGTATGGAACCTCACAAAGGTCGAAGGTTGAATATGGAAAGAGACTTCAGTGACAGGGTAGGGGACATAGGACAATGACAGGAATTTATGGTAAGTCAGAGAATAATAACACAAAATTTGGGTCCAGTTCCATTAAAGTTTGCGAGTACTAGACTCGACAACTAGACTCATGCTAGTTGTCGAGTTTAGTGCCGCAAATGTACCATAAAACCCTCGCAGTCGAGTAGCTACTAGCACTCGACTTGCGAGTCGAGCTTCTCACAAGTTTGAACAATAGTAGACTAATCGGGTTCCATAAAACTTTCGTCTTGCCTTGCTAGTACGCTACTAGCATCCGTCTAGTTCTCTAGTCTATTTTGACTAGAGAAGTGATAATTAAAGTTTCATAACTTTTTCATTTTTATCAAAATAGGTTCAAAATCAAGAGACGTATACGTTTTTGAATCTTTTTTCGAATGTCTGCAATTTTTACAAAGTTTCACTGAGATTTGAATTTTCTGCGAGTTTTTTTACATGATTATGGTTATTTTCTGGCGGACTCGCACTCGCAGTGTTAGTCCTCGCACTAGCACTGCTAGTTTGTCGAGTCGCCGCACTCGCTTAGCTAATTTCGTCGAGTCAAGCGAAAAGTTTTGTGGTACACTTGACTCGACGACTAACAATAGCATTGCGAGTTCTCGCATGCTAGTTCCAGCATGCGAGTCAAAGTTTTATGGAACCGGCCCTTGGTCATTAAATTGGTCACAAAATAGAAGTTCTTGGTAAACTTTTGAAGATCTCTACTAAAACAGCTTAACATTGCTTAGGGCCTATTTCTTTAAAGATTAGACGAATTACATAGATTAAAATGAATCCGCGTTAAAGAAACAGCACCTTGGATAAAACGGATTAAAATTACAGTTAAATGAGTTAAACGGATTGAATTCAGTCCTATTTCTTAAATGTACCAATAATTATAATATTAATGTAATCCTGTTTTTTATTCAGATTGAAACGAGATCACTTCGGATTGAAAAGCCAGTGAGTTAATTTTATTCCCACATGATGAATCGCTGTTTCTTTGAAGATTTTTAATCCGTTTAATCCGCCGCCTGCATTTTCAACCAGTTTTTAGTTCTCGTACAACTACGTGGACTAAACGGACTAAAAGTTGGCGGATTAAAAATCTTTCATTGTTGTTTCCGTAATGGCGGTTTAAACGTATTAAAATTAACGCGTTTAATCCGCGTATTAAAAATATTCGGATTAAACGAGTTAATTTTTATCCGTTTAATCTGTTTACTCTAGCATTGAAAGAAACAGTTGTTAAAATTTTAATTCGGCTGATTCGTTTTATCTTTTAATCTATAAAGAAATAGGGTCTTAGAAACACCAACGCCGTCTAAAACTGAGCATCTATTTGCATGCCAGCTGCGAAGTTTGCCTTTTTGGTACAAATTTTGGTTCTGACCGGTATCCGAGCTCACAAATTAACTTGAAGAACTTGAAGACCATGATAGGAGCAGATATATACAGAAGTCATCCCAAGTGTAGGTACTTGTCTTTGTACAAGTAAAACTTTTGCTATCAATAGGTTCTATCAGTGAAATGTTGAAACTTTGAATGAAGTTTCATAAATTCTAATTAAATTAGTTTTTATTAAAATTGTAAATTTGTGGTTTCAACTAGTGAGTGTACTTGCTAAAAATATTGGTTCATGATGTATACTTCTTCGTGATCAGGACTCCCGTTTTGACCCTATATATGTCGAAGTATCAATTATACCTGTGACTGGAGCGGGAGCTTTTGGAAAGACCTCTCATTCTCAAGAGGGTGCTCCTCTGTCCTCAGCTAAACGCCAACATTTTGGACAAATAGGAAAAACACACCATCCTCAATGTCCACCTCTAGCACTGGTTGTGGTACTGTTCTAGTGAAGAAGTTTATGTCAGCCAACACGGAATCTAAAGATAAGTTTGGAAAGCTTTGCGCAACTTCATCTCAAAAATCCGAGACAAAAATGAAAAATTCTTGCAAAATGTTTAAATATTATGTGTTTACCTAGTCTAGTTTTAGGTAGTGGAAGGAAGGTTTATGGAGATAGCTGAGGCGGCAAGGAGAAGGCAGCAAAGAAGAGGGGCATTATAAACTGTGTTATGGAAACAATTTTCTCCGGAAGCCCATTTGAGAAAATTTGTAGTCATAGAGAGAAAGGACACGAGACAATGGAAAGTTAGGAAGTCTTGGGTTTCCCTAAGAGCCGGGCTCATTTTGTTTGCCTTTCAACATATTGAATTGCCTCAAAGTTGGAGGAAACATGAAGTCTTCCTTCCCATAGAAGATACTCATGTTTCCCTGGCGTGCTCCACAAACAAATTTGCGTGGGTTCCACCAAAAAAGGATGGCATATAGACCCCAATTGCCCGAAAACTTAAATCTACAAAAACTGAACTAAATGTCTGAGGGACGGTAGCTTGCCAGCCGACTATTCCCAATACATTTATTTTCAGTTTCCGTGAAAGAAAAGTAACAGTCAGCTGTTTGGATGGGACTTGGTTCTTCAACGACAGACAGCCAATGAGCTATAGACAGCCAAAGTTCACCCGGGACAAAACAATTGCACTATTTGTACTTCACCTGCACGTTAGCAGTTACTTAAAAATTTAAATGAGTAAAGTGGAAATTGGTTACCGAATTTGGAATATGAAAGAATAAGTAGCTTACTATTGAAACAGGAAAAGTTCAATGGTAAAAATTGAGTATATTGAAATATTTAAACCAAATCAATTTTATTGAAATCATTTCATTGAAGCAATCAATCGAAAATAATGGAAATACTGAAATTTATTGAAAATACTGAAACAGTTTTTTTATTGAATTGAATGTAGAAATAAAAGAATAATAAAACTAAAACTATGGTTGCATTATAACGTAAAAACTAAATACTTTATTCATCGTTTTGAAACTACTTCCAAACACAATTTTAAAATTCAACTGAATTGATTTAGCATAAGATTTGTTCTGCTAGTTTCCTATACTTTGAGGATGACTGTTACATATTCTTTAGAAGTTAGCAAGGCTCGTTTCGCTGGATTTATTAAGTTATTGCTTTGGTGGAAAGGAAGCATTTATCGATTACTTTATCGGGAGTTGGTGATATTTTTGATGCTCTTTTATTTCTTTGCAGTGATCTATCGTTTCGCTTTAACTAGTGAACAACAAATGTAAGTCATTAGTTCTTAAACTATAATTAAAAATAAAGTCACACACACACACACACACACACACACACACACACACACACACACACACACACACACACACACACACACACACACACACACACACACACACACACACACACACACACACACACACACACACACACACCACCACCACACACACACACACAAAACACACACACACACACACACACACACACACTCACACACACACGACTCACACACACACCCTTATCAGATTCATAAATACATGTGCTAAAAATTACTATTTCTGTGAATTCTGTGTCAATTATATGGACCAGTAAAATATGTTTCTGTCCCGTTAACGTTTCATTATTTGAGTCACACTGGTTTTCAACTTTTCAGAATATTTGAATATGTCTGCATGTATTGTCGAAAGTTCGATTTACGCGTTCCCATGGCTTTTGTACTAAGCTTTTATATTGGTGTGGTCATCAGTCGATGGTGGGACATTTTCTTGGCACTTCCTTGGCCAGACAGGTAAAGCAATCTTATATGCAGCATGTGTTTTATGGAAGGAAAGAGACCCTTTCGACAATTAAGTTTCGTTAACGTTACTTCGTTACTGTAAAATTTACATTAAATTTACAGAAAAAGGCCAAGTTAATGATGACAAAAACGATTGACTTGCACGACTAAACAGCTGTTAGCATCATTGTGCACTGTGATCGCATATACGGATCGCCGTGTTATGCCCGACTAACCTGAGTGTGGGACTCATCAGGGGCTTACAATCATGCTAAGTTTGCTTTGAAATTGACCACCCATTTTCAATAAAGAAACAATTTCATTTTATGTAGCCACAACTATACCTGGACAATAGGGGGAGGGGGCTGGAGGTGAGGTAAAGGAGGGAGTGCCCACTGCCCAATGAATAATAATTCAATGTTTTCGCATAGGACTCAATTTTTGCTGTGTGCCCAAGTTCGCCCCGAAATCACTTCCTCTGAGACACGACTAGGTCGGGTGTAACGAACAAAGATGTCTGTTTCCAAAAATAATTTATCCCAAAGGGAACAGATTAGGCATAAGAAATCTGCTTGAAAATTATACGTGTCTTTTTCGAGAGTGATTTTAATTTGCAGTGATTTGCTGCGTCAATTGTAAGTTTTCACTTCTTTCTAGGTGTGCGCTCAACATAAATGCTTTCATCAAAGGAACCGATGACGAGTCCAGAAAAAATAGAAGATGTTTGGTGCGCTATCTGAACGCGGCCGCCATTCTAACCTTGCGCTCTGTTAGTATGCCCATCAAGAAGCGATTCCCGACACTGCGCCATGTGGTCAAAGCAGGTATTTAGCAAAACTTTGGTAACTTATGTGATTTATGGATAATTCGAGAAAATCGGAAAAAAACAGATAAACCGTTTGAATCCAAACAAAGTGAACTTTGTTCACTGCCATTGCAGCAGAGTGTCGATTACGTTCCCTTCGTCGTCTTACGAATTTCGTGAGTCGTGCTACAAATTTTGCATCAAAACAAATCTCCTTTTCATGCAAAAAAGCAATTGAAAATGATGTTGAATTAAAAAAGCAAAAAATAAATGCATTTATTTCAATGTCTGTTGTTGCATAATATATAATTTGTTGCTCTTCTTACGAAATTTGTTCCTAACTCTTCTTACGTATTCTACCATGTGACCTCTGTACTTTATTGAAGGAATTCTCACTTCCGAGGAGTTGAAGCTGATTGAGACGACACCGACTCCTTACGGCATTGAAGTTCTCCCGATTTCGTGGTTCTCCAATGTCCTTTCTGAAGCCTACCTAAACGCAAAAATCGCTGGACCTGTGTTTTGCCATAGAATTCTAGAAGTATGACTGGCGAAATGTTTTGATATCGAAATGAATTGATTTTTGCATTTTTAATTGGCTAATGTGGATGACAGATTATAAAAAATTTGTTGGTGACATCATATGCGAAGTAATTCCATGCATACACTGAAAATGGAGTCTTTTTAAATTGTTGAAACCTACCGTAATGCCTTAACGAGATGAGCATATGATAACGTGGGTGGGAAGGGTAGGCTGCAGGCTATCACCCCCCCCCCTCCGCCCCAGACGAACAAAAAACGGGCAGATTCTCTCAGCGAAAAGGAAGAAGGGAAGACCCTCTCGTCCAGAAAGGAAAAGGGTAGACCCCACAGCAATTTTAACCAAAAATGTTCATTTTTAGCAATGTTTACTGAGTTTTTTATACAATTTTTTATAATCGCTAAAATTGACATGTTTTACTAATCTTTGATCAAAAATATTAAAAAGCCGCAATTTTTTCTAATTTCGAGGAAGATCCCTTTAAAATTTTGAATTTTTTTGGGGGAACACCCCTCGCCGAGTTCGGGGTCGACACCTCTCAGATTCGGAGTCCGTGTTAAAGCATGGGGATGAGGGTTTCTGCAATCTGATTCGTTGTTGATCCTTCGCACTTTAAGACACTTGTTGGCCAGCCGATGCGGTCCAACGTATTGAGATCCGTTTGATTTTTGCGGCATTTTTAGACCTCGTCATTTTATTGGCTCTGACCTTCGACGGTGAGACCTAATATTAGGTTTCATCCACAGTCGTCCCTGTTCCTAAGCTTTTTTCCTGTTAAATTGCCCAAGAAATTGGTAGGTAACTATTATAGTAATCATTTACTGGTCTCTATTGGTAGAAAGATCAGAATCGAAAGAACACAGGGAAAGAACCTAAAGAACTAAAGAGCTCAAAAGATCATTGATTATCGATATATTTTATTGTTGCAGGAAGCTATGCTTTTCAAGGAATGTTGTGAACGTCTGTTTCATTATGATTGGATCAGTGTACCTATAGTTTATACGCAGGTATTCAGCTTTTGAAACAATTACGCAAACGTCTAAAGCCTTTTGGAATTTTTGCGGTTTGAACGAAAGTTTTACTGGTTCAATCTTGATCTTGGTGTAGTCTTCAATATCTCAGGATTTATTCAAAATTTAAGCGAAATTCAAGCTCTGTAACCGTGTAATCCTGTAACAGCTTGCTGTGTGAAAAGGATTTCGTTGAAATTATTTTCCTGTGCTGTAACAGACAGCTTAATAAACATGTTAACAGTATTAACCCCTTTTAACATAAAAAATTTGGCTTATTTCAGCTTTATGTGTGTAGGTTATATTTTAAAACAAAGCCGACATTTTAGTATTAAACAATGTGTGGCTTTCTTGTTTCAGACAGTCAGCATTACTGTTTATTCCTATTTCTTCATCGCCACATTGGGACGCCAGCGCTTGATACAGGAACTTTTTGTAGATCAGCAAGCTCCTCACCAGGCATGCAATTTTGCCGTCAGTGAATACTTTCCACTTCATATTCTTGCTGAATTCTTCTTTTACCTTGGATGGCTAAAGGTAATGAATCATCTCATGAATTGTGAAATCTTTTCTTTTAACCTATAAAACGAAGATTCTCTTATAAACAAAAGAGGAATCGCAATCTGCAAGCTGTATACCAAAAGCTAATTAAACGAAGATTGAAAAGTTAATTTTTTAAGTTTCTGTAGCACATTTACTATATATATATATATATATATATATATATATATATATATATATATATATATATATATATATATATATATATATATATATATATATATATATATATATATCTAGTTGTTTCAGACAGCCGAACAATTGATCAACCCGTTGGGCGAGGACGATGACGATTTTGAGTTAAATTATGTGGTTGACAGAAACATACAGGCACGTACTAAACTAAATTTAAAATGGTGACTTCTGGAAGGTTGCCTTTCTTGTAAAAGAGCTCCTTTACCACGTTACCAACTAGTAGCAAAAGCTGGTCAAATTCAGGATATGAAGACAAAATTGTTAAATCTCAATATACTAACTAAAATAAGTTTTAAATTTCATTCGAAAATCCTGTTAAGGCCACCATGGTTCCTTGTAGCAGCTTTGCGGTATTTTTCCTGAACTAACGAAATACCAATTTTGGACATCTTCCATGATTCCTTACCCATGTAACATACTGCCTCCACAACAAGATTTAATTCAATATAAACAAGTTGTTAATATAATGTTAAGTTTTAGGTAGGATTTCTCATTGCCGATTACTTAAAGGATAAGCATCCATCTCTAGTGAAAGACAAGTTTTGGGATGACCCCGTTGTGGAGATGCCCTACACCGAAGCGGCAGCAGGTCATTATAGGGACCCATACTTGGGCAGCGTTGTTGACATAAGGTAATATTTGAAATGATCTTTTTCCATATTTTACGAATTGTCCATGCACATGCCCTACTAAACTTTAAATTAAAGGTGTTTTTGACAGATTCACCCAGAATTGTACTTACATCCGCCGCAATATAGGTGTTTATGATGTCTTGCAGTTTTACACAAATCCCGTCAACTTCTGAGTTAAATTTGGTTTAACATTAAATTAATCTTGAACCTTTACAGTCTTTACAGTCAGTTTACTCTTGTCTTAAAGACAAGACGTCACTAAGATGTGGATGCTTAATATATGCCAAAAACTCAAACAGAATTCAATTCAATCCACAGCAAAAGATAAGTGGACAGTACGATAAATGGACAGTACGACAGTACGATAACATCCATGCTATTCCAGTAGCATAAAAATGGGCGTTCCAGGACAGAGGCACTAGTGGTGTTAAATACTCGCAATCAAGAGTACATAATATAAGAGTGTGCCACTAGGCACACTCTATGTTATCAGAGCAAAAACTATGCTCTGCTCGCTAACGGCCCCCTCCCCCCCCCCGCTAATTAGACCCATCACTTCAAAGAATTTCGTGCGCTATGTTGGTGTTCTAAAGCTCGAAGCGGGCACAAAATTCGCTAACACACTGCTTGTGTTTTCGAGCTTAAGCACATAAACATAGAGCGAGTGAGCGTACCCCCGTTTCGACTAGGTACTGATTTGCGGGGGGGTCACTAGGGTCTGATTTGCGGGGGGGGGGGGTGGGCCGTTAGCGAGCACAGCATGGTTTTTGCTCTGATAAGAGAGAGCTTGCCTAGTGGCATACTCTTATCATTATGTACTCTTGCTCGCTATGCAAAGTGTACTTCACTCACAGCTCTTAAGTAATTTCGTCATTCCTAATGTGTAGAATTCTCGGCTTCGGCCATGTCACTAATTAACCAAATTAGCCATTTAATCAGTTAGTGTGTATCCTTGATGTCGAACAGTCGGCCTGCGGGCTTATAGTAGTAGATGTAAAACAGGGATTCGAGGACAAATTCGCAGCCATCCCTAGTGTAAAAAGCCTAGGCTGCGGATCCTACCCAGTTCAAAACGGCTGCGGAATTTTCGCAGCCTCGAAGCTGCGGACTACCAGATGTTTTTTAACCGTTTCGACCCCTGCCAGGAGGTCTCATCAGACGGCTAGGCTACCGTTACGGTTTTTTTGTTATCTTTTATTGAATATATACATTTAAATACAATTACATGCAGCATAGTTATTTTTTATACGTTATAATGTCTAACTGTCGATATCATCTGTATTAATATCATACCACACATATAAATGTTTCTATCAAGCAAAACACAACTAATCAAATATCAGGTAAGTCAGC